>CAJVSB020000690.1:0-30355 GCA_911865555.2 Thlaspi arvense | reverse complement strand
TTATTTAAATTATCACTTGAATTAAATTCTTTATCATTATCTATCATCTATTTACATAATAAATTTTTATTTCTATACATAATTAAATTGGTAGGGATCAAAACGATTGTTAAATAATAAATTGCATACCAGTGTTTAATAATAAATCGCACTAGTTTACTTAAATAAATAATTAACATGTGGCATTATTTGATTTGATTAAATTCTAAAGTTTAAACTTGGATTTCTTCCACCAAATTTGTTTATTTACATGCAAATGTTGCCGTCCAACCAACGGCAAACATTTAATTTCATGCCATTTGGTTATTTCCTTCAAGTTTCTCTAAGACTAAAGACAAAAGCATGACTATGTAGATTTGACTAAAATGTCATTTAGTCTTAAATGAAATTAAAATGAACAGGTCCACCTCTTCATCAGTCAAGTCTTTCTAATTTTTCATTGGCTAACAGACGAGGCGAAAGATCAAAACAAATTTAATAAAAAATAAAATTGCAAATAAAATGAAAAATAAGATGAAGATAACGAAGTAGAACACTGTGCTCATTTGTTATTATTATTATTAATAATGCAAAATTTCAAATTGTGAGAAATTTTTTAGAAATCTAAGGGTGGAACTAAAAAATATTTTATATGAAAAATTAGCATTTCATGATTAGATATGGAAAAAATTTAAAAACAAAATTTTACTTATTAAGAAATTAGTTTTACTTACAAATAAACATTCCCTCCTTACTTATTTGTTAAGAATTTACTGTTGGCATTGATTGGTCGTGGGGGTCTAAAATTTTTATATTCAGACGGATCAAAACTTATAACATGATATAGTCAAAAGAAAATTAGACAATATTTCTGTAAATGATTAAAAATATTTTCTAAATTTATAACTGAAAGTTTGTAATAAGATAAGTCTTAAATCTACCCACAAAGGAATGGAAATTTAAAAAAAAATTAAATAAGTGAGATGGAAAAGTTGTTGAATAATGGGAGAAAAATGCCATATTACTTTTATATATTTCTTTATCCATAAAGAAATGCAATCTAAGCCACACATTATTTCCACAACTTTTGTTATTTTCCAAGTGTCTATTTATTGTGGAAAACATTAATACTCTGTTTCAAAATTTCTTAAGTCTTAAGCATTGACTTCGACTTACTTTTTTAAAGGTGTATGAATTTTCTTGGAAAAAAAGAAATATGACATACTAATTTAAAGAGTTATTTAGAAAGCAAGACTAAATAAGAATTCAAACTCCTATATATTTTATATTTTTATTTATACACAATAATAAAATTTTAAATAATTCAAAATTTAGTGCCCTGAAGACACAAAATTGAAGAATATTAGAAAATATTTTTATAAATAACTAAAAATATTTTTTGAATTTATATTTGAAAATTTGTAATAAAATAACTTTTAAATCTAACAAGGAATGGTGATTTAACAAAATAAATAAGTGGGTGGAATGGACAAGTTTTTGAATTATAAGAGAAGAATGCCATATCACATCACACACACACACACACACATGTATATATATATATATATATATTTTTTTTATTGACATAGAAATGCACTATAGTCCATGCAATATTTCATTGCTTGGCTAGTTTTCAGGTGTCTATTTATTGTGAAAAATATATATTAATGCTCCGTCTCAAAATTTTCAAGTCCTAAACAATGGCCTTGACTTGCTTTCTAAAAACGTACAAAAGGGTCAATTGATACAATTTATTTGTATCAATTTCTAGAAAATACTAGTTTGCCAAAATGAGCAAAAGGCTTCCAAGTTAACGGAAAATTCAAATAATGTGAAAGGTGCACTTATTCTTCAATGTAAATGGCCCTACAATTACAAATTTTTTTGTAAAAAATAATTATGACAAAATAATTTTTAAATGGTTATTTAAAGAAAGCAAGAAGGGGATTAGATTTGGAGTTGAAACTTCCAATATATTTTATATTTTTATTCGTATGTAGTAATGATTTAATGTAAATTGCAAATGGTTTCATAATTAAGGGTTTAACTTTGAATATATTTATCTAATTAGATGTTGAATGTTAAAAGAAAGAATGATAAAATCCAGTTATTATTATAATTTTCACTATCTAAATTGTTAAGAAATTAGTTTTACTTACAAATAAACATTCTCAGGTAAACACTCCTTAGTAAGAAATTAGCTTTACTTACAAATAAACATTCCCTCCTCACTTATTTGTTAAGAATTTCTCAAAGAGATTAATTGGTTGTGGGGTCTAAAATTTTTGTATTCAGACGGATCAAACATGATACAGTCAAAAGAAAATATTTCTTCGAATGATTAAAAATAATTTCTAAATTTATAATCAAAATTTGTAATAAGATAAGTCTTAAATCTACCCACGAAAGAATGGATATTTTAAAAAAATAAATAAATAAGTGAGATAGAAAAGTTGTTGAATAATAGGAGAAAAATGCCACGTCACTTCTATATATTTCTTTATTCATAAAAAAATGCAATCTAGGTCATACAATATTTCAACAATTTTTATCATTTTTCAAATACCTATTTACCGTGGAAAACATTTTAGTCAAGTCTACGTCGCTTTTATCTTTAGACCACGTAGACTAGACGAAAATGTTTTCCACACTTGTCTAAAGTGCTTTCCACGGTAAGTAGACTTGACCAAAATGTCAGTCTTAAATGAAATTAAAATGAATAGGTCCACCACTTCACCAAGTCAAGTCTTTCTTTTCGTTGGCCAATGGAGGAGGCGAAAGGCCAAAACAAATTTAATAAAAAAATAAAATTGCAAATAAAATGAAAAATAAGATGAAAATGATCAAATGAAACACCGTGGCCCATTTGCTGTTATTATTATTTATACAGTAAAATTTCAGATTGTAAGAAATTTTTAGAAATCTATGGTTGGATTAAAAAAATAATCTATATGAAAAATTAGCATTTCATTTTTAGATATGTAAAAAATGTAAAAACAAAAATTTTGCTTATTAAGAAAATAGTTTTACTTATAAATAAACATTCTCAGGTAAATACTCCTAGTTAAGAAATTAGCTTTACTTACAAACACACATTCCCTCCTTACTTATTTGTTAAGAATTTACTATTGGATTGATTGGTAGTTGAGGTCTAAAATTTTTGTTTTCAAACGGATCAAAACTTATAGCATGATACAGTAAAATGAATATTTTTATTAAGTTAAAGCCTACACATTATCATTTTGAGTATCTGAATTTTTAGATAATTTGATACTTGAATGGACATGTCCATATCTAATCCCCTACTTGGGAAGGTACAAATTGTCCATGTTATAAACATTTTTCTTATAAAACTCTAATTCTGGAATCTTACAAAGAGTGTATTAAGTAGACTGAATCCATTCCCTCAATTATTTTTAAGTCCTTAAGTTAAAGTTTTATGAGTATTAATTAACATATGTATGAAGAGATTATGAATTTCTTCGGAGTGGAGAGCTGCAGACAGTCTCTCTCCTACCTTCTCTTTTATCTTTACAATTTAACTTATCTTCTATTTTACCTTGTTTGCAAAATATGAGATACAGGGGGTAATAAGAAGAAAAAAAATCTGAGAAAGAAAAATATTAAAAATAAGTATAGGAATAAAAATAATTAAGGGCATTATGCGGGGTCAATCTTCCTACTTTCCCATCCCATCCATCCAACCTCTCCCCCTTTTCTCTTTACCTTCCTTTTCTTCGTTGCTTCTTGTAACAACCTGAAATTTTCAATTTTATTTGATTAAGGACTAATCTGTAGTAATTAATTTATCTGGGGACTGAAGTGAAAATAGTTCAGGGATTGTTTTGTGAATGACACGAGGTTTAGGGACCTGATCTGCAATTTGCAGAAATTTGTCAGGAACAGTGGCCGAATGCTGTTCCTCATCAATTTGGCCACGTTTTGTGATGATTTGAGTCGGCTTTTGGCACGTTATTGCGTGTATTTGAAGGGTGAATGGAACCCCTCATTCAATCGGAAGTTTTGAGCGAGGGAGGGGAGAGATTTCAGAGTTTTTGGTTGACAAAGGGCCGAACGGCTTGCGCGAGCTTTTGGCTTTTTTCGGTAGCTTTTCTACTGATTGGACGGCTGGTGAGGCTCATCGGAGGGTGCTTTGCAAGCTTCTGCTCCGATTGATCGAGGTAAGGCTTCGTTTTTCTTGTTTTTTTCCAATTGGGCAGAAGTTACAGACACCCGGGTTGAACACCCGGGTGCTGGGTGAAGGGGACGAACCCGGGGGGGTTCCGGGTCCCCCGTGCTGGGCTGGTCCAGGCCGTTCGGCCTGGGCCCAACCCAGTTACTTGTGCGGCCCGCGGGCTTAAACCGCGGGCCGAGCCCAAAAAAAACAAAAAAAAAAAAGAGTGTTAGGCTCAGGCCGGGGGGAGGCCCGAGCAAGGTGGGCTGGCCCAGTTGAGTGGGCTGGCCCAGACGGGTCCGAGCCACGGCTGAGCCGAGCCGCTTGGCTGGCGGCTCAAGCCGAGCCGCAGCTCAAGTCAAAAAAAAAAAGGGAAAAAGGGGAAGGGTTTGACTGAACCGGCCAAGGGCTTTGACCGGCCGGTTCAGTGGCCATTTTGACTCGGATTTGAGAGGTTGGACCGGTTCTGGATTCAGGGAGAAAATACCTATCAGACCAAGTGGATTCGGGAAATTTTGGGTGCCCAGTTCGAGGTGAACCGGCCGGTTTAGTGTATTGATGCTCGGGTGACCGGTTCACTGATTTTCAGGTTGGTTCTTGGGGAGTTTGGACCGGTTCCTAGTTTAATATGATAAAACCTAGTTAACCGTGAAGTTTGGTGATTTTTGGAGGTTCGGTTCAAGGTGAACCGGCCTCAGTTTGCGTGCCGATGCTTACGATTAAGGTTTTTGGTCCGGTTCGGAGCTGGTTTGAGCTCTTTTGGACTGGTTCATAGTGGTTCCTGGGGTTTTTGGGCCTTTTGAATCCGATTTTGTGGGTTTCATGTCCATTTGAGTTGAGTTGGAGGTAGTTCTAGACCGGGCTAAGCCGGTTCAAGGGTTTTGGAGGGCGGTTCGCTGTGGTTCGAGGTTTGTGGGGCTGGTTCCGTAGTGTTGAGGGCGGTTAAGTAGATTTGTTCAGTGTTACTGAGTCGCGTAGGTCCTGGTGACAGGTCGAGTTGCATCGAGATGCGTGCCAGGGGGCCAGTTTGGGATTTTAGTTCGGTTGAGGCTACTGAGCCTGTTTCTCATGCCGGTTTCGGTGTTGGTGATGGTTTTGTGTGATTTTGATTGTAGATTCGCAGGCAGGGGCACACCCAGATCATTGAGTCGGGTTAGGTGACTCGGGACTCTCGTTTTGGCTTAACGTCTGTACTGTGAGTGATAATACCCTTTCTATGCTTGTGTTTTCATACTGTGATTTTCTGACATGATGATTATGTGATTTGAAAACCGTACTTTGATTATGCGTTATACCCGGGATATGTGTTATGTGTTTTGTGAACTGTCAGTGAGCTATGTTAGTATGTGATACTTATTTTGAGATGTGAACTGTATATGTTATGTATACCTGCTTTTGACTACATGTGAGGATGGTATCATCTAATGTAAGGCGGCAGTGGCCGCGGATGTGATATGCACTAGTGCGATTCCTTCGATCGTCGAGATGGTGGGTTCTTCCAATCGTGAGAAGACGAGACAGGGGTCTTGTGAGGTGATGTGCACGAGATGGCAGACTTAGCCGACGGACGGTGGACCGTAGCGTACGGGGAGTACCTTGGCCCAGCGATGAGATAAGTTGTGCGGCTAAGGGCTCAGCCGGCGGACGGTGTGCTATCGTAGCGTGCGGGGAGTATACTGGCCCAGTGATGTGATGTGCACGGGATGGCAGACTCAGCCAACGGACGGTGGACCGTAGCGTACGGGGAGTACCTTGGCCCGGCGATGAGATGAGTTGTGTGGCTAAGGGCTCAGCCGGCGGACGGTGTGCTACCGTAGCGTGCAGGGAGTACACTGGCCCTGTGATTGATGTGATGTGATGATTGATTACCTTGATACCTCACATGTGTTTTGATTACTGCTCACTGTATATATGTGTATGTATGATTTTGTACTTGTGGCGTGATACATATCCCCACATGTATAGATTAGGTATCATCCGTACTCGCTGAGTTTCGCGACTCATAGTTTTAAACATTCCAGATTCATTTGACTGTACTCGCCTTGATTAGCGTGCCAGCGTGGGAGTCAACGATAGCGGACTTGATGGATGTACGGGCATTTCTCTTTTGTACTTTACCCGATTGTATTCTAGAATAGCTTCATTGTACTCTCAGACAGGATCCGGGGTGATTTTTGAATGTTATATTATTGCACTTTGTGTATGTTTTATATATTTGGAGTTCGACTGGTTTTGTTGAGGCTTACTGGGGTTGGTGGATCCCAGTGCCGGTCACGGGCCCGGGGTACGGGGCGTGACAGAGTGGTATCAGAGCTATTGTTTATTCTGAGAGTTATAAGGGAGCAGGGTTCTTTGGTAGTGCTTTTATTATGAGGGTGAGGGCCCCACTTTCATAATGGGAGGACTGTCGAAGACCTTTTAGGGTGTGTTTGGCGTTGACTTTTCAATTCCTTTGTGTGCCCGATTCCTTGATATCTTTCTGATCCTCGTATTTTGTACATAGATGGACTCGCCCGTTGACGTGCATATGGTTTCCCCTGAGGCTACGGATTCAGAGACGTTAGGAGACTTCGCGGGTGGGTCAGCCTTTCCTTTGACTCGAGGAGGACAACAGGATGGATGGCATGGGGAGACGATGAGGCAGGCTCAAGATTCGGCCGCAGGAATGGGTTTGATTAGGTTGACTGATGTGATGCTCGGATTGATGGTGGACATCCGGGGCTTGCAGAGGATGGTGGTAGAGCTCGCCAGGAGTGGTGCTAGTGAGAGTCGAGAGCCGATATCAGTTGGGAGACAGTGGAGTACTGCTACTCCCGGAGGGGTGGTGGCAAGGCCACCAGCCCCAGTTAGTATACATGTAGGCACTCCCATTGTTCCAGCGACGATGGCCTCAGTACGGCAGCAGACGAGGGGCGGGAGTAGGATGAGAGGATTACTTCATGGTAGATTCAGCTCGAGGAGGAGATCATCACCTTACAGTCACCGCCGTTCGAGACATGGAGGTTCTTCTGACGGACAGGTGTCAATCGACGTACCTACGTATGGTGATCGGAGTTTAGCGGGCACACAGTTTATGATCTGTTATGGTTGCGGCCAACAAGGCCATGTGATTCGGAGTTGCCCATCTGCTCGGGAGTCTGCCCGAGCGACAGGAGCATGTTATCGGTGTGGCCAGCAGGGCCACGTGGCTAGGGACTGCTCGCAGGAGACTGCTCGAGTGAGAGGGGCTTGTTATCGGTGTGGTCGGCAGGGGCACCTGGTCAGAGATTGTCCCATTTCTTCAGAGACTGTCTTGGCTGCGGTCACAGTATCGTAGACTCAGGGTTTTTTGGGAGCAGAGTCGTCTGACTCCCAAGGTCGTGGGATGCGTGGTAGGGACTTGGCACAGAGGTTTGCAGTGGCTCGGGAGGATGCTCAGACGTCTGATGCAGCGATCGCAGGTATGATTCTGGTTTGCTCTTTAAAGGCTTATGCGTTATTTGACCTTGGTTTCGTTTATGGTATGCGTCGGTGAGTTTCTTGACCCGAATCTGTAGACAAGTGAACAGTCAGAGCGAACTGTGTAAATGTTAGAGGTTATGTTGTGTACTTGTGTTTTGGACTTTGGAGGTTGTTGGAGACGGTATCTGATGTTGATAGAGTTCGCGAATGATGATAGCTACTAGTTTAGCATATAGATGGCCCGTTTGAGGCGTGGTAGTGTAAGCGGTACAGATCCTCGATTGGTTGGCTGAGGCAGTAGGAGCAAGATTGTTGGAGTTGGACTTGGTTTAGGATGCGGTGGATAGAGTTCAGTTGATCAGAGAGATACTATATGTGGCGTAGAGCAGATAGAAGGCTTATGTGGCTGTAGACTCCAACCCTTGGAGTTTGGTGATGGGGGATCACATCTTTCTAAGGAATTTTTCTTGATGAAGGGCATAGTTAGTTTTGGTATAAGGGATAAGCTCACTCCTTGATATATTGGCCAGTACGAGATTTTGGGTCGAGTTGGAGCTGTAGTATTTTGTTTGGCTCTTTTTGGAGTTACCGATGGTACATACCGTGTTCCACGTTTCTATGCTGAGGGAGTGCATGCCCGATTCATCACAAGTGATTATGTCACAGGATGTACGAATGGACCAAGATTTGTTGTACGAGGGGAATCGGTGGTTATGTTAGATTGACAGGTGAAACAGTTTTGCTTGAAGGTAAAGGCGCTGTGGAGTAGTCGGACCTCGGAGGAGGTCAGCTAAGAGCCTGAGGAGGGCATGTGCAGGAGGTACCCTAACTTTTTCAGTGCGTAGTTTATCTCCTTATTTCAAAATTCGAGGACGAATTTCTTTAAGGGGGGGAGAATGTAACAACCTGGAATTTTCAATTTTATTTGATTAAGGACTAATCTGTAGTAATTAATATATCTGGGGACTGAAGCGAAAATAGTTCAGGGACTGTTTTGTGAATGACACGAGGTTTAGGGACCTGATCTGCAATTTGCAGAAATTTGTCAGGAACAGTGGCCGAATGCTGTTCCTCGTCGATTTGGCCACGTTTTGTGATGATTTGAGTCGACTTTTGGCACGTTATTGCGTGTATTTGAAGGTGAATGGAACCCATCATTCAATCGGAAGTTTTGAGCGAGGGAGGGGAGAGATTTCAGAGTTTTTGGTTGACGAAGGGCCGAACGGCTTGCGCGAGCTTTTGGCTTTTTCCGGTAGCTTTTCTACTGATTGGACGGCTGGTAAGGCTCGTCGGAGGGTGCTTTGCAAGCTTCTGCTCCGATTGATTGAGGTAAGGCTTCGTTTTTCTTGTTTTTTTCCGGTTGGGCAGAAGTTACAGACACCCGGGTTGAACACCCGGGTGCCGAGTGAAGGGGACGAACCCGGGGGGTAGGGTTCCGGGTCCCCCGTGCTGGGCTGGTCCAGGCCGTTCGGCCTGGGCCCAGCCCAGTTACTTGTGCGGCCCGCAGGCTTGAACCGCGGGCCGAGCCCAAAAAAAAAAAAAAAAGAGTGTTGGGCTCGGGCTCGGGGGAGGCCCGAGCAAGGTGGGCCGGCCTAGCTGAGTGGGCTGGCCCAGACGGGTCCGAGCCGCGGCTGAGCCGAGCCAAGCCGAGCCGCTTGGCTGGCGGTTCAAGTCGAGCTGCAGTTCAAGTCAAAAAAAAAAGGGAAAAAGGGGAAGGGTTTGACTGAACCGGCCAAGGGCTTTGACCGGCCGGTTCAGTGGCCATTTTGACTCGGATTTGAGAGGTTGGACCGGTTCTGGATTCAGGGAGAAAATACCTATCAGACCAAGTGGGTTCGGGAAATTTTGGGTGCCCGGTTCGAGGTGAACCGGCCGGTTTAGTGTATTGATGCTCGGGTGACCGGTTCACTGATTTTCAGGTTGGTTCTTGGGGAGTTTGGACTGGTTCCTAGTTTAATATGATAAAACCTAGTTAACCGTGAAGTTTGGTGATTTTTGGAGGTTCGGTTCAAGGTGAACCGGCCTCAGTTTGCGTGTCGATGCTTACGATTAGGTTTTTGGCCCGGTTCGGAGCTGGTTTGAGCTCTTTTGGACTGGTTCATAGTGGTTCCTAGGGTTTTTGGGCCTTCTGAATCCGATTTTGTGGTTTCATGGCCATTTGAGTTGAGTTGGAGGTAGTTCTAGACCGGGCTAAGCCGATTCAAGGGTTTTGGAGGGCGGTTCGCTGTGGTTCGAGGTTTGTGGGGGCTGGTTCCATAGTGTTGAGGGCAGTTAAGTAGATTTGTTCAGTGTTACTGAGTCGCGTAGGTCCTGGTGACAGGTCGGGTTGCATCAAGATGCGTGCCAGGGGACCAGTTTGGGATTTTAGTTCGGTTTGAGGCTACCGAGCCTATTTCTCGTGCCGGTTTCGGTGTTGGTGATGGTTTTGTGTGATTTTGATTATAGATTCGCAGGCAGGGGCACACCCAGATCACTGAGTCGGGTTAGGTGACTCGGGACTCTCGTTTTGGCTTAGCGTCTGTACTGTGAGTGATAATACCCTTTCTATGCTTGTGTTTTCATACTGTGATTTTCTGACATGATGATTATGTGATTTGAAAACCGTACTTTGATTATGCGTTATACCCGGGATATGTGTTATGTGTTTTGTGAACTGTCAGTGAGCTATGTTAGTATGTGATACTTGTTTTGAGATGTGAACTGTATATGTTATGTATACCTGCTTTTGACTACATGTGAGGATGGTATCATCTGATGTGAGGCAGCAGAGGCCGCGATGTGATGTGTGATGTGAGGCAGCAGAGGCCACGGGCGGCAGTGGCCGCGGATGTGATATGCACTAGTGCGATTCCTCTGATTGTCGAGATGGTGGGTTCCTCCGATCGTGAGAAGACGAGACAGGGGTCTCGTGATGTGATGTGCACGGGATGGCAGACTCAGCCGACGGACGTGGACCGTAGCGTACAGGGAGTACCTTGGCTCGGCGATGAGATGAGTTGTGCGGCTAAGGGCTCAGCCGACGGACGGTGTGCTACCGTAGCGTGCGGGGAGTATACTGGCCCAGTGATGTGATGTGCACGGGATGGCAGACTCAGCCGACGGATGGTGGACCGTAGCGTACGGGGAATACCTTGGCCCGGCGATGAGATGAGTTATGTGGCTAAGGGCTCAGTCGACGGACGGTGTGCTACCGTAGCGTGCGGGGAGTAAACTGGCCCTGTGATTGATGTGATGTGATGATTGATTACCTTGATACCTCACATATGTGTTTTGATTACTGCTCACTGTATATATGTGTATGTATGATTTTGTACTTGTGGCGTGATACATATCCCCACATGTATAGATTAGGTATCATCTGTACTCACTGAGTTTCGCGACTCATAGTTTTAAACATTCTAGATTCATTTGACTGTACTCGCCTCGATTAGCATGCCAGCGTGGGAGTCGACGATAGTGGACTTGATGGATGTACGGGCATTTCTCTTTTGTACTTTACTCGATTGTATTCTAGAATAGCTTCATTGTACTCTCAGACAGGATCCGGGTGATTTTGAATGTTATATTATTGCACTTTGTGTATGTTTTATATATTTGGGGTTCAACTGATTTTGTTGAGGCTTACTGGGGTCGGTAGATCCCAGTGCCGGTCACGGGCCCGGGGTACGGGGCATGACACTTCTGCCAATGACACCACTCACCTCTTTTCCATCCTCAACCCCACCATCTCTGCCATACCACGCCAACAATTGCATTTGGAATCCAATACACAAAGATTCAATAATGTAGTTTTTTAAATCCATTTTAGCATATTCTAATCACACTAACAATAATTTTGTAAAAGTGATAGCATTGAAATTATTGATACCATATATCTAATTGAATCAAAAAAATTAATAAAAATAAATTACATTTCTTTAGTTTAATTTTATTTCTCCTTTTTTTACATATTAATTTTTTAATTTTTCTTTCTTTTTTTAAGCAAAGAGAAATTATATTATTATGAAAAATGCATTTACAAGATATCGGCTCGTCCAAATGAGCCCAAGGAGAACAAGAAGAAACAAATTCTTAAGATATCACTTGAATTAAATTCTTTATCACCATCTATCATCTATTGACATAATAAATTTTTGTTTTTATACATAATTAAATTAGTAGGATCAATACCAATGTTAAAATTTATGGCTCAAAAATTTTCATCTTTCCTTGTTAATTAAATAATAAATTGCACTAGTTTACTTAGATAATTAATTAACATGTGGCATCATTTTATTTGATAATTAAATTCTGAAGCCCAAACTTGGATTTCTTTAACCAAATTTATTTATTTAACATGCAAATGTTGCCGTCCAAGAAACGCCAAACCTTTAATTCCGTGCTATTTCGTCATTCCCTTCGAATTTCTTTAAGAGTAGACAAATGACTAAGTGGACTTGGCTGAAATGTCATTAATCTTAAATGAAATTAAAATTACGAGGTCCACTTCTTCGTCAAGTCTTTCGGATATTCATTGGCTAGAAATGAGAGATTGCCCCCCCAAAAAAAGTTCTCTCAAATTTACGTCAAAAAAGAGCTGCTACGAGTTTCACGTGCTAAGAATTTACTATTGGATATCACAAAATTTTCAAACTTTCATTAATAACTTTGACCTGCTTTTTAAAAGCATACAAAAAAGATTCAACTAGTACGGTTTATTATGTCAATTTCTGCTTTTAAAAATGTTGTACAAGTTATTTATGTCAAATTTTGCTTTTTAAAAAGAGGTTCAATTAGTATAGCTTATTTATATCAATTCCTAAAAAATATTGCTATGCTAAGGTGATCAAAAGTCTTCCAAGTTGATTAAAAATTCAAATAATATGAAAGGTGCACCTATTTTTCAATTTAGGTAGCTTCTAAGTGGATGGAAAATTCAAATCATATGAAACATGCACCTATTTTTCAATTTAGATGGCTCTATAATTATGAGTTTTCTTGCTAGAAAAATTATGACATAATAGTTTTTAATAGTTATTTAAAGAAAGCAAGAAGGGGACTAAATTAGGAGTTGGAAACCCTTAATATATTTTATATTTTTATTTGTATGTGTAAGATAATTTTAAATAATTTAAGATTTAATATAAATTGTAAACAGTTTCATGCTTAAGGCTTCAAATTTTATTTAATACTTGATTCAAGGGTCAAATTGAAAGGAATCAAGAATCAGAGGCCATGTGCAAAGAAGGAAGAAATGGGGGACCAAAATGAGAAAAGAAAGGAAGTTGAAGGACCTAATAGCAAACCCAACATAAATTCTACTAGCGGTTTTCATCAAGTCGAACCAAACTGATTAAACTAAGTAAATTAAATCAAACCACGATTTGGTTTGGTTTCATATAGGACACAATTCGGTTTAGTTCGATTTAGACAAAATTTTTTCTCATGGTTTGGTTTGTAGTTTGACTACCAAATCGAACCGAACCAAACCATAAATGATGATTGAATTTGTAGTTTAATCCTTCAACTTTCTTTTCTTTTTATTTTAGTCCCTCCACTTTATTTTTTTAGTCATTTTAGTCCCCAATCTCTTTTTTATGGTCCCCCAAGTTTCTGATTCTTTTAAATAACCCTCTAATTTAGATTTTTACATACTAGGTCAATATTTAATTTATTAAATTTTCTTGGTGGTCATTTTTTCAATTATCAAATTTAATTGATTCTACTACATACCTCCAATTATGTAAATGTGGTAAAAAAAAATTTGGTAAATTTAATTTACAAACCGTGATTTCAAATTAAACAAAACTGTGAATCGTGATTTAGTTTGATTCGGTTTAATTATTAGAGGTTCATAGTTTAGTTTGATTTAAAAAAATTACAAACCATAAGATATAGTTTAGTTTGGAGTTAAGTCACAAAGCGAACCATGAATCCTTAGATTCTACTATGCATTTGTCTCCCACCTCCAAAGCCTGCACAACCACAATTTCATCTGATTGCAACATTTTAGCTTTGGTTAGGAATGTATGCATGTATGTGTATAACTCTCTCCATGAAACCCTAAGTTTGTTCCTTGTAATTTCTATTACAGCCTCACCCTGAACCACTTCTAATATAATTGCTTTTCGCAATTTTCTACAAATTCTTACTGTTGCCGTTTGCAATTGTCGTTCATAAACCTCGCCGCCGTTCTGTGTGAGACATCATTACAACTGCCTAACTACCATCATCACCATTTTGTCCAATAGTAACTTGCAATCATGCCTATAACCAAGCACCGATCTCTCTCTATTGACAAAGCTTCTATGCTTGCCAATGTCAAGTCCTTCTATCCATTTTAGGATCTCTAGCCATTGATTTGCTTAAGCCACTATCGATTGTTGTCATGGATCCGCCCTGTTTTGCCACTACTAATCAATGGCCAAGCAATAGTGAAGACAAGATCAGATCAGGTAAATGGGTTGGTTTCGGGTTTGGATCCAAATCTGGATCTGGGTATAGGTTCTAGATGTGGGTTATGAGATTTTGATTTGAATTTTGGGTATGGTCCAGATCCAATGATCTGATGTAGTTGATGCATGTGGATTTTGGATCTAAATATGGATATAGGTTTGGGTTTAGATATGGGTATGGATCGATTATGGGTAGAGGTTTTGGATCTAGATCGTTGGATGTAAGATTGAGTTTTGGTTTTGGATCAGGGCTTATGCTTTTGATCCAATGGATCCGAATTTGGGTTTAGAGTTTTGGATTTGGATTTGGATTTTGGCTAATAAGTTATAAACATGGGTTTGAATTTGGACATGAAGTTAGAATTTGGGTGTGTAGATCATAGTCTTCGATCTTGATAGGGCCTTCGTATCTCGAAATGGGGTTATGATTTATAGATCAAGATCCAACGAATTTGGATATGAAATTATGGATTTGATTTTGGATTTTTGGAGCTAGATTTGGTTTTGGATTTGGATTTGGGATTTTGAATTTGAATTTGGGTTATGGGTCTAGATCACTAGATCTGGGTTTAGGCTTTGATATGGATCCCTAGAGTTCAACTTGGGTTCGAGGTTTGAGTTAAGGGTTTTCTTGGATAGTTTCAATCCTTAGATGTGATTCTAGATTCTCTAAAACTTTCTCATTGCCACCATTGATTCCGAAGCATTGAAGTTCTAATCAATCAATTTCAACTTGTTCTATGAATGATAAGATGTATTTATACTTGTTTTAAAGTTTTATAAATTTTTGATATTCATTTCAAAATTACAATCTATTTACATGTGTTTAAACTGATTTTTGAAACTTGAACATAGAGAAAGATTTGAGAAATATGTTTTCAAAAAACATTTTAGAAAAACCTTCCACTTATTAAAGCTTAGTTGAATTTTAGAACAATCATTTTTGAAACTTTTTTCTTTTGAACATTAATTATTTTGTAAGTATGATCTTAAAGACAAAACCAATGTTTGAAAAATTAAATTATTTATCAAAATGAAAAAAGTACTAGTTCATGGTTAATCGATTCAACTGCTAATTGAACCATAGTTAGATTCTGATATCATAATTACGTAATATATATATATATAATGCCAAAAAAATTGAAGAGTTAAAACTATTAATTAAGTATAATAACTTAAATTAATATGGAATAAGTTCATTTCATACTGATTTGATCCAGATTTAGGAATTCTAATTATATATTTTATTAAACAAGGCAATTACACCAACTTGCTAGTGGTCCAACGGTAGAATGCCACTTATCCACATTATAGACTTAGGTTCAATTTATGACCAATTCATTGGTCTAAATAGTCAAATTGTTAATTTGAATGGTTTTCACAAAATCGAACAGTTTTTCAGATTTATTGGTTTTTAATAAAAACTAGATTGGTAATATGGCAATCAGTCTGATCAACCGTTTTAGTCTAGTTTTTTAGACCATGGACAAAACTAGTTTTGTTTTTTGAACGAATAAAATAAAACACTAAAACATATATTACACATGTTCTTATAAAAAAGAACTCAACAGAATACTATAACTAATAATAGTAAATGTTAGACTGGATATACCTTGGTAAGTATCTCTAACTAGCAAGTATATTGTTAAACTGTCATGTTAGACAAACATGATTGACAAGTTACATGTTACCCTTGGAAGGCTGGTATGCCTTTGAGAAACTCTATTAAAGTATAGTTAAACTCTTGTCGGTGTTTCAAGTACGCGGGATTGATGTCAATGTGCCCCACACTCTCGACACATTGACTTACATCATCACGACGATGACACTACATATAACGTAATAGATGACGTCAATCCCGCGTACTTGAAACACTGGAAAGAGTTCATTGGGGCACAAAGAGACTGGCACTCCAATTTAAAATACGACAAGTCTAGAATAATAAAGGGGGATACCATCTATAATAATCTGCAATCTACGAGTGAACTCTTCTTACAAGCCTTTTTTGCAAAAACTAAAGAATAAAGATCTCTTTGATTGGACGGAAAAAAAATGTTATCTTCTTCTCCATCGAAGAAAAACTCTTTTCGTAGAAGCACAGTCCTGGGCTAAAGCAATTACCCATTAAAAAGAGGAGGCAATCAATTTTAAATAAAGGCCACTGCACAAACCTCATTCTTAAGTAATCTAGTTCAAGCAGCAAACATGAACCCCGAGTTGATTAGATTCCAAGCCCTACGCAGGAGAGGAGCGTGAATTTGGTCCATACCAAATCCAATACACTACAAGCTGCTCCCCCAACTCAGCCAAAATTACATAGAAGTGCAATTTCTCCTGAACAGCAAATGTCGCAAAGAGCTACGAGTGAAGAGTTTCTTCTCCACATGGCGTATATGGATTAGTTCCAGAATACATGAGAGAGTGTTCCTTACTATACCCAAACATCTCCAAGCGAGGACATACCTGCAACTAGATAACCTAGAAATAATTTTGGTTGAAACATATTGTACCACAATAAACAATGTATTGCGTGATTACAAATCAATAATCACATCTTATGTAAACCTTCGTGAATCAATAAATTTTATTGATTAGTTTTACTAACACCTTATTTTATCTCTATTGGACGAAAGTATACAACAAATATTCTTCAAATAATTAACATTGTTTTCACAATTTCAACACTGAACAAAAATCCATAATGTATATTAAAATTTTCATTTATTCCAAATTTATTACATCAATCTTGCAGTTAGTTAACAATCTACAATTTGTACATCAACAGTGAAACCTTGACTAACCAACTTCGACGTCTTCTAGAACAAACCCACCGCACCTTTTTAACAACAGCGATTGTACATCAACAATGGAATCCTAACTAATCCACTATCCACTCTCACCCTCACCCTCTATGTTTATAATATTCGTGAACTCCAGCAGGTCCAAAAATAACAAGTCCAATTCCTGCTACAAATCGTTAATTCACGTCACAAGGGCAATAGGGCCCAAATCCAACGCCTTGAAACTAACCACGCCCAACAGCGTCTGAATATCATAACAAGTAGGTCTTGGTTAATAAGGTTGTTAGATGAGTTGTTTTTGAATTCATGTCATTGGAGTTTTGAGCAATTTCATTTGCCTCGAGTTTTGTATTGAACTCTAGATGTACTCCATTACTCACAAGCAGAATTCTTACTTTATTGTCACTATTTAGTTTCAAGAATCGTTTGAGTTTAAATATTTTGACCTGAATTTTGTATATATTTCGCTTATTGAAGGTTTTGAGGTATAGTCTTCCATTTTGGTTAAGCTTGCTCGGGTTAGTCGGTTCAACCTTAATGCCAATTGTGATCCCCAAGATCAAGTCATGATGAAATACTTCTATCAAGTTTAACTGTTGAATGTTAAAAAATTAAAAAAAAAAATGGCAAAGCTCACCTATCATCATTTTAGGCATGTAAGTTGTTAGATAATTGGATTCTTAAATAGACACTTCCATATCTAATCACCTACATGCGAATGTAAAAATTGTCATTTTATAATTGCTTTTTTATTTTAACATAACCATTCAGTTGGGGATCTTGCAATGAATGTATTAAGTAAACCAAATCCATTCCCCAAATTATTCTTAAGAAGCAGGTCTTTGTGTTCCATTTTAAAATTCTTTGTCCTATATTGTGATTTTCCTATTTTCATATTGAACATCTTTTCTTTTTCATGAAAATTTCCTTCCCAAATGAAACCTCTGCTGTGCCTTCCTAGAAGCAAAGACATGGATAGTTATCATACGACAAAAGCATCACCATAATCTTTGTTATTTCACTTACCCAGTAGACATCAATTTGCCAAATCCCTGGAGATTCACAGGTTTCTTGAGAGGTGTCATTCCATAACGCTTCTGCTCCCTGCAATTTTGGTACTTTAGAAACTTAGAACCAATCACAAATTAGTAAGACGAAAAAAAGCCAACAAAAGAAAACCCACATAATTTAATTTCTTTGTCAAATGTCCTCCACCCGTTTCTGTGCCTTTGTTGCCTTCTCAACAAAGAAAGTCCACACCATTCTCAACATCCTAATTGCTCATATAGAGAGCCCTTTTGGCATCATGTTCTTTATATCTATACTCCTACGCAGTGAGAAGGTTTTATTAGACACCTGAAGTTGAATATAGGAACAAAAATGCTGGGTTGAGAAGAAAAATGGAAGTGAGACGGTTTCTACTTGAGGTGCTTGAAGGGAAAGCGTAAAATACATAAGGTGATTCCTGAAAGAAGAAGCAAAACAAATTAAAAGAACCAAAAAAAAAAAAGAAAAGAGGAAATAAAAAGCACAAGTTGAAAGAAAACCCCCCCCCCCAAAAAAAAAAAAAAAAAACCTTTGATTTGGAAGTGGGGTGAAAGAGATTTCAGTAGTTCCTTTCCTGCATTACTTCAAGTTTAGTTACATAGTAAGTAGCAACTGACCTGAAAATATTCTGTTTGTGCAGTGGTCAAGTCCTGCTTTGACTTTTCATACTGATCGCTGTGGTATTGCCACTACTTCTTCTAGTAGTTCCATTCTCAAGTCACTACTGATGAGCAATACAAATAAAATAACCTTAAATAGAAGAATATTTTCTTTTTCATTAACTAGAAAATAGTAGGACACTGATAAATCTGTCATCAGACTCACAATACAATCTCTGGATGGCAGTCTCCTTGAAGGAGTCTAAGACAACTAGATTCTTTTCCATGGGCACACTCAATTCCTTCTCTATCTTTTTGAAAGACGCATTCTTGATACTGAGTGCCAACTAATGCCTTGGAGCATCAAATAACATGACACCATGTCAATTTATGGTATTGAGATTGTCAATCATCTGCAACCCAAAAGGTATAATGATGAATGTTTATAGGAATGCCAAATAAAAAAAAAAGGAAAAAAGCAATTGCACAAGCCATTGTGATTAAGCTTGCTTCTAATTTTATGTGTACAATGAAGAAACAAAGATTATCCTCAAGTTGCATTGAAGAATGATCTTCGGATGAAGATATTTACAAACTCTAGAAGTTAGCAACTAATTAACCAACCTATTCATATAGATATAGTCATTGGAGAAAAAGGAAAGAAAAGCAAGAGGCATAATAATGCATAAAATATATTTATTGCTTTTGTTGATAAGTGAACAAACAACTGCACAAATTTCACAGCAGGGTGTCATGCATATTTGAAGGGAACTAAAATTAGCTTTCATACATTCCAATTAATGACAGAATAGTATCCATGCATCATGATAAGTTTCTTTCTAGCAATTATTGATTAGATAAAGAAAGAAGATTTCAAACAAACAAAAAGAACATCCTCTCACCTCAATAAGCTTAGGTTGCTAGGAAAGAAACCTTCCTACAGCAAAAAGAAAAAATGATAATGGCAAGTGAATCTATCATTGGTCCAAGTAATAGAAAATAAGGAATACATGTCTGCTAACTTTCCACGAAGAAAATGTCTGAAATGAATTGGCAGCAGTAGGTCTGTTCACAGTTCGTGAACCAGCCTAGACCAAAACTGAGACTAGAACCTTAATAGCTGATCTAGTTCTAGGCCTTCACAATTTCAATCCAGTTCACGGTTCTGGTTCCGGGCTAGGCCAATTCCTGGTTCGATTTAACCAAAAAATTTTAAATATTGATTTATAAATATATTTGAGTCATTGAAAATAGAATCTTAACAATAACATTATGTTAAGATATTAGCCTTTTTTGTTTTTTTTTTATTTTTTGTTACAATAAATGTAAGGGAAAAATAAACCAAAATTTTATGTAATATAAAATATAAACTATATTTCAATCACTTATACTTTTCTTAAATATAGTTACTTTATTTTTCATTTTTTTATGTTTTTCTTAAATTTGAATTTGTGTAATAAACGAGATTTTGGTTTATTCAAGATATTTATATTTAAATTGATGATATTTAATGTATTTAAAATAAATTTTATTTTTAAAAGTAAGTCTTTTATATCTAAAAAATAAATTGTATGAATTTATATCAAAAAATTAAGTAAAAGTCTTTTTTTATATCTACAACAAAAATATAAAACAAAATTTTTTCACAATTCAATCTGCATAGTTCTTCACGATTCTAGTTCACACTTAATCCCGATTTAACCCTCACGGTTCAATTCCGATTCCGATTTTCCGGTTCAGGGACAACTCCAATTCCCATTTTGGTTCAGGTTCCAAAAATTAGGAATCTTAATCAGATCATGAAGGTTCCTAGTTCAAAACTGAATTGGATCAGAATTAGACAGTTTGGTCCAGTCCAATCTAGTTTTTTTACAGTTCGGTCTAGGCCGGTTCACAGCCTAAATCGGAACCGGCCCATGAATAGGACTAGGCAACAGTACTCATTTCTTAAAAAATAAAAATGAAATATGGACAGCAAAATAGATTAGTTCACCTTGGAAACATGAGAAGGAGAAGAGCCTGATACACACACACATTAAAAAAAAAATAAAAATTGTAACACAAGCCTACATAATCATAAGCATAGATGTCTAGGTCATGAACAGCAAATGGCTCTCAAAGCGAGAAACAATATCCAATCAAGAGAGGACAATCAACATTTCATTTCACAAATAATTGTGCACAGGGCAACTCATGTATGGAATCCAAATTATCGCCCCAAGCCATCATCCAAAGGGTCATTGTACCTTCAATTCATTAGTACAAGGAAGCTTGTCATAAACTTGCAAGCATGAAGCAAACCAGTAACTACCTCTCCCATGGTGAGCACTTCCAGTGCATCTTTATGCTTCTTTTTGATTAGCTGTTTATCATGAAGCATGAGGCCTATCATTATAGACCTATTAAATTAACATCAAACGACAATTATGGAATTCAAATACTAAGGAACAGGCTTGGTAGCATATTAGACACAAATATATAAACAGTGAACCATACAATCCATGTCCATAGTGTAACTTTGATCAGTTTCAGAACCCAATTGCACTCTCTCTCCACTTTGATTTTCTAGATCTATATTGAAGTCATCAAGTGGTAATGAACCATTTGCATGCCTCTTGGCTAGCAAAGTAATAGAAGCCCTGTAAATTTCATGATGTTATCAGTAAATCTTTAGATAAACTACGGAGAAACCTGTTTTTTCAGAAATGGAGAACAAGAATGACAACAGACATCATAATCTTATCTATGTTCTTCTCTTAAATGCATTTTCAAACAAACAAGCTTCTAAGATAATGTGCCATTCATATACAAAAACATATAGCAGTCACCATTTATTCATAGCTGATGAGCAAAGCACCATTATAATTTACCATATGTTTTCTCTAGCCTAGGAGGTAATGCCTTAATATATCTCTAAGGAGTAAAAGACATAAAAGGTTGAAACTAACTGACAACCAAGATATAAAAAGGATGTGAATCAAGAGGCATACCTAAAAAGATAACAACTCTATGCATCCCACAGCCAACAACACTATGGCCAGAAGCCATGCTGTAACATAATGAGCATCTTTAACTGACCTTAAGCATAAGTACTAATGAGAGTGCAAGAAAATTTTGGAAGCCATGCTTGGCTATTCAACACAAAAATTTGCAGCTTCATCCATAAAATCCATGGTAATAGCATAAAGCTTATGTACTGGAATGTAAAAACCATTAAAAATGACTTAATCACCTTCCCTTTTTTTTTTTTTTTTTTTTGAGGGGGGGGTGGCCACAGGTGAGTTGCGGAAACCAGTAACAAAAACCAATGTGGCATCTCCAAGAGTGCTAAGTACAGATAGTGAGAATGTATAGGTTCCAAACCATTCATTGGCTTTTGTCATCTCTGCACAGCCATAATACCGGAAATGAAGAAATTATTGGAGAACTACTCCCATGCCAAACTCCCATCTAGATCATTAGAATGCTCCAAAAATTCTCAAACATTAGAAATCATAAAACATACCTAAGTTCATTGTAAGAAATCAATCTACCAAGAAATCTCCTATAGCTCCCAAATGAGGTACATGCATAGGGGCTGATCATCTATGCACTTAGGTTAACTATTGGCAGTGTATCTAAACCTTAAAAATCGATAGTATCAAATGCCGGACGTACCATCCTCCAAGAAAAGGGTTGATGACCACACCGACCGACCGAATAAAATGATTATTCTTCTTTACTTGCGTAATCACTATTGAGTAGTACTGTAGCAATATAAGTAGAAGCATGAAGTAAAGATTCTTATTGTAAGCATTATGGTACAATGTGAACAAGATACAAATAGAAATCAATACAATTACAAATATTCAATTTTCCCATTTCGATCATCCAACCCATACACAATACCCCCAGTAACCACAAGTCTTACAACTTAATAATTCCATCCCCAGAGAAGACACAATTCAATGAATTCATACATTCGAGTATCTCTTCTTGCTTAATTAGACCCAAGAAAAAAATCCAAATCTGCCGCCAAAAACCAGTTAAATCAATGATCGAAATACTACATATACAGAGAGTGGGTATTTTAGAAAGACTCACTTGAGTCGATAGAGCCTAGTAGAGCGCTCCTACTCGGCCATCAACTCCACCTTCAGAGTTTTTCCCTCATCAGCAACAACCGAATGTCCAAAACCTTAGCATTGTTCTTCACACCCAGTTGACTAAACTTCTAGGTCCCTTCGCCGTCCTTCAAAAGTTTGCCTGCACATATCAAATTGATCGTCCCTACTTCAAATCCCTATTAATTCGCAACCTCTTCCGTCAATATGGGCACTGTCCATTCCTCCACTTCTACCCCAAAAACCCCCAACGCGCCTCAGCAATCCCTAGTTTTGCCATAACATACAAGTAAAAATTATTTGTTTAGGCTGTGCTATCATTGGATTGAAATAACTTAGCAGAAACGTACTAGAGATTTTTAGCTCGAGATTTAATTTTCAATTATTCATTCCCTCCACAATGTTGTGGAAGAAAATAATATTACATAAAAGATCCGAAGGTCCTCAATGTGTCAAATTTAAGCCGCACCAAAATAAATTTATATTAGATTCAAATATGAATCGTACAGTTATATTTTATATCTAAATTTAACTTAAAATTTTATAAAAAAATATGCTTCATACTACTATACTTAAATTTAAATAAAATTTATATCCCCGCATGGATATTCAATTAGAATTGTTAAATTATTATATATTTTAAGAAAAATAATTTAAAATAAAGAATTTTTTTAAAAAATAAACTAACAAATAATTTTAAAGTTTAAATATAAAATATAAATACATTTGATCTATCATGAATATTATATTTGAGATTAGTTTAGTAGTAATAAATAACAATTATATTTAAACAATCAATATACATATTTTTCATTTTTATTTTTATAAAAAATGAAAATATGTTTCTAATTCTAACTTTAAGAAAAATAATTTTTAATTAAAATCTAATAATCATGTTTATATTGTAATATATATAATTAAATTATGTCTATTAAATCTTTTATTAGACAAAAAATTTAAATAATCAAGTCAAATTCGAATTAGATTCAGATTAAAATTTACTCCATTCACAAGCATTTTACGAGATGTTACACATTTCTTTTGCTTAATTCCTAATTATACAAATAAAACGTTTTTAGTCCAGTATACTAATAATTCTTTACTCTTGAAATTATGATAAAAATTGAAAATAAATATTAAAATGAAATTAATATTTTTAAAATCTAATTATGTTTGTTTGAAGAACGAACCAAAAATTCAAGATTAATCCTCTGGGATTCGTGGAATAGGGCTTTTATAGGCAATGATGAAATAAGTTGAACCCCTAGATTAAGTGTAGCACTTGGCTTCCAAAAGGTAGAATTTTTTTTAGACAAAATTATCCTTCAAATTTTTGAAAGGACAATTCTCTAATATTTATATTGATATAGTTGTCAATACTACTAGTACCGTGGGACATACTAGTGTGTAACTAGTATGTGAATATGCTTAGAGAGAGGACACATGCACTTCTAGTGTGTAACTTCAAGCTCTAGAAGTGTGAATTTAAATTAAATCTCTCCTACTTTAATCACATAGCGTTAAAGATATAATATTTATTTTATCTTAGAATTTTATCACTGCATAATGATCTTAGCGGCATTAATTAGAGATGATAGCTTCATGAGACAATGAGATTAAGTTTAAAATTTCATTTTTTCCCAGTGGTTGCATCTCAACGCTCGTACTAATCCAACAGACCTTCATCTTGACTAAGAAAAACTCACCTCTTTGCATGTAGGAAATTAAGCACCTCAAATCTCCTTTCTATACCTTTTAAGAATTCCAAGTCATCTTTTCAGAGAAACGAAACACCCCTTCCTTAGTCTTTAACAAGGCAAGAAAAGCCACTGGACCCTTCTTGTTCCTAATTTAGCAGAAGCATCTCCCATAAGGCACTGTATTTTCCTTTCTTGGAGAGACTTGCAGTTATTGACCGTCCCAAGCTGAAGAAGGAAGCTACCACTGAAAGCTTCCACCGCCCCAACACTAGCAACAATGCACGGGAACCAGAAATGGTGGGATAACTTAGAGAAGGATGAAGATGCTAAGTCCTTACTTCATTGCTACATGATGGAGCAGGAATTGAAATTAAAAATTTTTGTGGTCCTCAGAAAGAGGTATGCCTAAAACCTTTAAAAAGTTTATTTTATTCCTCAAAAGACCTTTATCCATAAATATCAAATTATGTAGCCACTTCTGCTATATCAAGGCCTAAACTAATATGAATTCAAAAGCAATGTTCACAACCATACAGTAAAAGATAGTGCCCTACAATTACAAAATCATCGCTGTAATTTATATAATTCCGCAGTACTAGACCATGCACTTATCTAACAAAAGTCCAAAAACTGAACAACAAAGCTCAAGAAACAGCACAAAAATAGTGTCCATGAACTTGCTCTTCAAAAATACTATTAAGTCTCCAAACTTGCTCCTCTTTCAATGACCTGAACTTTGAGGCAGCCTGAAGGAGCCCCCAGCATAAAGCATTTCATAAACAGGTTTAATCCTCTTCGTCAGAACTATGCTTAGTACTGTTCCTATAGTGCAAACACCAGCCAAAACCAGGAAGGTCAGCCTAAAGCAATTTGAACCCAAGCAAGAGTTACTGTGCTGCTTTGCTGCCTCGTCATCATATACGAATCCAGCAAGGAGACCCGAGAAGAGAAAAGCGCCAAGAGGGTTACCAAGTGTCATGAAATTGAAAATTATACCAAAATGCTTCAACCCAAAAAGCTCAGAGGCGGTTGGGACCATGGTAGAGGATTGGGCACCATAGCAGATTCCAGTATTGCAGTTGCTACATAAAGGGTACCATCAATAGCAGAAGCAAATAGAAGGTATGTGATGACCATTACTACTTGTGTGATTGTCATCCACATAGTTCTAGGAATGGTTTTTGACCTGCAAGGTATTGGAAAAAAACACAATTAAACAAAATCTTCCAAGGATGACCAGGAAATATGATTAGGCATGTTCTCAGTATAAATATATAGCAGTTTGTCATTGCTCTAAAGGTTTCACATGTCCTGTAGAAATTAAAAGGATGTTTCAATTACAAGTTTGCACAAAAGAATTTTGTCAGAAAGCAACTTTTACTGTGAAATTTCCTAGAAATGGTAATTAATGACTTCACACAAAGCATGATCAAATGATTGAAATAACAGCAATACATATGTATATGAATACCCAAACCAAATTTTCTTGGCCAAACTACACTTATCACTCCATTAGGTTTACATTAGTCCTTGTTGCAATTTAATCCCCGTATGTTACAGACACAAGGTAACTTAAAGGTAGATTTGTGATGTTAGTGGACAGGACAAGAGTGGAGCACTTTTAAATCAGAGAGAATTTTGAGCAAATCAAATCCACATGGTGTCACAACTAAAGTGAAACAACCTGTAAACTACAGGGACTAACAGTATAATTAGCCAATTTTCTTTAAGCAACCCCCAGTCAGTGACTTTGTATATAAGCAGTATCACAGGTCATTGCCCAAACGTTAAATCCGGCTGCCAGTGCTAATAATATAGCCATGAGCTTTTCCTTTTTAACATTATATTTCCACTGATTGGGTTTTGGACACATGCACATGCATCTTAATACTTCCTATCTCAAAATTAGCTACTCAGGAAATAAATGATTTTTGGTCACCTGACAAAATGTTCAGAAACTGCACCTCCACCAAGACGCCCAACAAAATTGCAGAAGCTGAACAGAGACAACAGGATTGTTGTATCATGTGTGCCTTGAGCTATCCCTATTTGAGCCAAGTTGTTGAGAACAGTAACCCCAGTACCAACACCAGCAAAATAAACCAAGAACAGAAGCCAGAAATCGGCTTTAATAAATGCTTCACCAAACTTGAAATCCTCCCCTCTTCTGGGCCGTCTCTTCTTCTTTACTGCACCCTCTCCCACAGCCAGAAGCATGTCAAGATCTAATGCACTATCACTCTCATGAAAACTACCAAGATTTGAAGTTGATGGAGATGGTTCAAGCAATGGTTGTTTTGTATCCAAAATTCCCTGAGATTGATTTAGTTGTTCAGAAGATCCCGATGATCGCCTAGCTTACTGCGATTCGAGGGGTAAAAAGTCATCTTTATAGGGATACCGAGTGGAGCCATGAGAAGCAGAACCATAATGACAAGGATGGAATATGAAATGGCAATATTTAAGGACATAACGTGGTCCAAAATTGTGGTAGTGAGAAGATATAAGCCAAGTACAACACTAGCAGCTTGGATGAAAAGGAAATGGACAGACTCTGCAAGTCTTCTCCAGAAGCAGGAGTACATGGTCTAACAAAATACATCAGTATAAAACAAACCAATGGGATTCCAACAGTAAGGAACATTAAGAACTTTGGAGAAGAATTCTGAAGCAAGACCCCGAATACTTCGGTGTACACTGCAGCACTAAGTCCCCCATAACCTTTGAGAATACCAGCAACAGTGCCTCGGCTGAGAGGGAAGTTTCTCATGTTGGTTACGAGAACAGCTGTTCCTATCCAGGCACTGCTATTGGTGGCAAGGCAAAGCGCAAGCCATAACTGCCAAGGAATAATAAAATTTTAAGACTGTTCAATATGTGCAGTTTGTCTATATATATGGGTTAAAGCCAATTGAAACTTCTACTGCTTAAGCATGTAGACATAACTTGTTATAATTCACTACATGGATATTCCAGCATCCATGTAATCAAGAAAGAGGCATTTAAAAGAGATCCACATAAGTTGAAAAGTAATTACTAAAGGCCTATTTGGCACTTCATGAAACAGCCCTACAACATGAGTGAAAGCAGAGAAAATATGGTTTTCTACTCATGCCTACTCTTAGACTACAAAACACATACATTTTTTTGTTTGTATTCATAACTTTGCTTCCTTCGTGCATTTCTTTTATGTGTATAGACAGCAGTTTGTATCCATACAAGCACTCAAAGGTGCATGAATTACAGACATAAATACCAACATCCCTGTTTATAAATTTACAGGAGTTCATGTGTATAATAGCAAAACCTAGTCATCCATAAGTTAGACTGAACTGGCACACAGCCCAAAGATATTAAGAAAAATGACAAAACAAAACGAAAAGAAACATAAGAGAGAAGAGCAAACTGCAAACCAAACAATTAAAAAAGGCTAGTACTCAGCCTAAAGATAGGTAGAGTTCTGAAGTTGCTAAATGGACGAATAAACTCACTAGATATCATCAGGTTAGCAAAAGTCAGTCCTAATAGAGCTTCTTTATCAAGAATTCCATGGTACAGCAATAATGGATAAGAAAATGTTGATCCAGAAAAGGCAAACAACCCAACCAAGGCATAGATAATTTTGTCTTTTTATATATCGAAACTTATGTTTGCTACCTTATCAAGTTACCAACTAGGATTAAGAAAACAAAAGAGCTTCACTGGGTTAACTGATATACGACAGATGCTACAACATGGTTATATACAGCCCATGGTGGAACTCCTCACGATCAAAGTCAATTGAATGAACTGATTTATATTTTGATAGATTCCTATTTATATTCACTGATTCCTAAATTTGGGAACCATCCACATCCACATAATACAGCGTCACAAGTCCTTAAGAACTATATCTGGCATCAACAAGTAAATAAAGCAGTTGACTCTGCTCGTTTCATCAAAATCTGACATCCTAGTTCATTCAATTTATTCAGTTGCAAGAATAAACTCACCTAGTTTCAAAGACTACGTAACTGAATAATTCTTCAAAATGGTATAAGATATACAAGATTCCGAAGTGTCCCCAAAATAGAAACTTTCTACCTTATCTTCCAAATAACACCCAGATCCCGGAACTAGAGAGCAACATTGTCGACGTTGATTGATAAATTAGTAATCAATTGAAGTCACAAACTGCTGAAATAGAAAATCCGAAATAACACTAAATCAACAAGCACCAGAACTCCTCAAGTTAGAAAATAGAAATCCCTTTATTAGACCCAAACAACAAGCAAAGCATATTATAAACAACGACATACACGTATCTACAGATAGAATATATGTGTCTGGGACAGCTTACCACCCAGTAAGGCAAGGACTGGACGGTTTGGCTGACAGCGAGCCAGAGCACGCCGTAGCCTAAAAAACAAGCCACCGCGCCGAAAATGAGAACAACCCAAGGGGGAAATTTGTTGCAGACAATGCCGGGGAGTATGCCGATGTTCTCGCCGATGTCGTTGGCGACGCCGAGCATGGTGACCTGGCGCTGGTTGAAACCCAGGACTGATTTCAGGGAGTGGGAGTAAAGGGGAAAGTTGTAACCGTTTCCGGAGGCGATCTGGAGCCAGACGGCGGCTCCCAGACCCAGCCACGGTGGCCGAGTTCCCAGCTTCAGGGTCACCATTGATGAGGGAGGGACGGAGAGAGAGAGTAAACTGAAGTATAGGGGCAACAGGGGAAATGAATTGTTCGGACAAGAAAGAGGAAAGTGAGGGATTAGAACGAGAAAATCGAGAATCGCGGAGCGAAAGGAAGGCAGCTTTTGTCCTGGAGCTAATGAACGTGTTCTCGGAGACGTTTACAAGCAGCGATCTGATGCGGGGGATGATGTGATGCTGCGTTCTTGTCAATTGGAGCTTTGCTCGACAACGATGTTATAAATTTAAGGTTCGTTTGGTCCTCTGTAAGTTGCAAACGTTTGTCTCTTGTCGCTAAAATATATAAAAATTCTTGAAATTCATCTTTTTGACATTTTTGTAAATGATTATTCAGGATAAGAGAACCGTCACCAAAAATCAATAAATTTATTCCATTTCTTTTTTATAGAAAATCTACCAAAAGAACTTAACTTTTATGGTTTGAACAAAAGAATCTTAAATTTTTTAGTAAATATAAAACTTGTAGTAAAGGAACCCATTTTTCTGAACCAAACACTCCTTTAGATTGAGCGAAAATTAGCTCTGTCATCTCTCCATACTTCGATTTTGTTACTTGGACGACCTCTCTTTAGAATTCAGCAACCAATTTAATCCCATTCGATTAAATTCAATAAATTTTAATTTTTATAACTTGAGAATATTTATTAGTTTTTAAGTTTTAATAGTTTTTATTTTTCAGTACTTGTGAAAATGGAATTATAGAGTTTCAGACTGACCCATTAAAATTTATTTCTATTAGAGTACAAAAGTTAAACAAATTGAAAAATAAAAGCATAGTTAAATTAAAAATGAAAAATAGCGGTGCAGATCATGCAACATCTGTCACATAGCTCCATGATTCAACCCACATCGGCCTTCTGGCGTGTACACCTTCGAGACCATGGATCAAACTGATAATGATCATTGTTTGATATGTATCATCTGTCCCCAGCAAACCAAACAATACCCCAGGATCCGTTTGGTCCTCAGCTTTTCGCTTTCTAGATTGTCTTTCGGTTTGCACTTCAGAAAACCAAACAATCAGAATATTATCATAAATTCTGGATTTCTAAGCCTTTTCGTTTCTTCATTTGTAGAAAACATAAATTATAATATCTTTGTTTTCATTATTTAGAATAAATGTCTCAAGTGTCGGGACTATAATTCATAGACTTTTGAATTTTAAATTTTTAAAAATATTTTAATTAATTTTTTTATCAAATTTGTAAAAAAATTAACATATTTTAAATTTAAAATTCTGAAATTTAAAATCATTATTTAAAATTTCCTTTAAAAATTTTTAAATAAAAATATATTAAAATATAATTTTTGAAGAACTAAAAATTACTTTTAAAATTCTCAAATTTAAAAGGAAATATATCAAAATTTAAAATTTTTGTA
>CAJVSB020000689.1:0-30521 GCA_911865555.2 Thlaspi arvense | reverse complement strand
GAAAAGGGTGGCCATCATGTTCAACACTAGATGGTGAGGGCTGGCCCCCAGCTACAGCATGAATGATGAATCCACTGTCAAGCTACTGGCCTCTTACTCATCTCGAATATGGAAGTTATTAGCTGTTGGTCAAACATCCGAGGCACCTAGTCAGTAGTGTGCCTTTCGCCAAGTCCAGCCCACCTCTACCACACCGACCAAGTCCTCGACCTCTGCTAGAAGACATCTTACACATTCAGCATGCATTGCTAGTGTAATCTTTTCCATAAATCCAAAATTTAACAGTTGACAGAACAAAGAATAGAGTTACTTGATTGATTTTGTCAGGTGAAATGGAACAGTAGATAGCTGAATGAGTTAAATACAACATATTGTGTGAGTTAATATTGAAGAGTTCAATAAAATCACATGAATAGTTCAACAAATAAAAAAATAACCTTCAATAGCTTGTCGAACTTGAAACAAAAGCTAAATATTGTAAAATATATAAGGAAAATTACCATGTACAACAATAGAATTACATTTCTAAATATTTTGAAAATGTTATTTGACAGTTCGATACAAAAGTCACTAGTCACTAATCATCCCTTCCATTCTAACTACTATTTGAATCAAAATCTTCAAACTTAGGTTCAGATTCATCCGTATCTCCTTCTTCAAATTTCACTCCCTTTCGTGTACTTGCTGCGATTGGATGGGTCGAAGTTCCTCAACAAGTACCTCAATTGGTGTTGCACTATGATCTACTAAGATACCCGGCGAATCAAGTTCAACAAAAAGAAAAATTTGAAATGGTGCTGGTACGTGTTCTTCTTAAAATGGAGCATCAGGTATAGGAAGATCGTGTTCCCTCTGCTTTGCTAGAAGGGGCATTTGAATTCTGCTTCTTGATTTTACTTTACACACTGCATGCCAGTCACGCCTCTCCTTAGTGTTTCCGGGAAAACTTGTGTAGTAGACTTGCTGGGCTTGTTGAGCCAATACAAATAGATCATTAGTGTTTAGCTTCCGGGTGTGATTGAATTTCAACAAGCCCAAATCGTGAATTCAGTCTAACATGGCTAGGGGACACATTAAAACAATGGCATTTGAATAAAACCACATGATTTTCCATTCCAAAGTATTCCAATTCTAGCAACCTCTTCCAAACAATCTGTAATAATCAACCTCATCCTCGCTCCATGAGCTGCTCAGCACACAGACACCACTTTCAATGTGGATTTATGCTGCCCATAATCAAGTGTGTGAAATTTATACCCATTTACAAAATAATCATTGTATGTTTTAACCAATGACTAAGTCTTTGTGCTATGCAGCAAATGTTTTCATCAACCATATGCTGAAGATCTCTCATCTGCGAAATTGTATTTACGTAATTTTAGCTGTCATGATATAGTTAATGGCTGAAACTGTAACTTTGTTATATTTACATAATCCAGCAACCATTGCGGGAATTTGGAATCCCATAATCTCTCCAAGTCCTCCTCCATAAGGCTTGGGTATAGCCTATACATGTCTTCATCAAACTTGCTGAACAAATCCCAAACCAATCATAATAGGTAAGTTAGGACTATTTCTGTGGTCATCATAAACTGTGTTATAAGAACTCGCATGGAAAAGGAATAACTTCTTCACAATTTAGGAGCACATATCTGTGTGCCGCCCTATATTATGCGTCGTTGTGGAAATGTCATCGATTTCTTTGAGTTCCAAGAGGTCTATCTAGATGACGAACAACTGAAAGCTCCCATGTAACTCACTTCTTCACCATTGTCATTTCTAGGCATTTGATTTAATTTGGTGTATATTGGAGTCAAAGTATAATGAGCAAAATGTTGTCACTTCTTCAATAATGTATGCCTCCACAATAGAAGCTTCTACATGGGCACAGTTTTTCACCTTTTGCTTTAAAACGGTGTAGAAACCTGTGAAAATATAGAGACTATATTGATTTGTGTACGTGATAATCGACCAATGCATAAATGCAATGCAAACTGTACATTGTCGGATATGGTAACTTAGTGTTATACTTCAAATAGATACATCCAACGATAATGTACCAGCCTGCCAACTTTGCTTCGTAGGCCAAGTGATGAGAAGATGCTCCATTACATTGAAGATGCCTGTGGAAAGATTTTCTTTAATTGATAGATTATCTCCACAATATTATTTTTCAGGAGTAGCATGTGTTTTACATGCAAAATAGTTGAGTATATGTCTCTAAAGAAAACGCTTAGCTCTAATATGGCTTCCCACACTGTTTAGGTAAGAGGTTACGGAAAACAATTAAAAGTAACATTTGCATGAAACACATGGCAATCGTGACTTTTCATTGCATAGAACTTCCATCCTTTTTGTTCACACACTGGCCAATATTCGAAGCATAGCCATCAGGAAGTTTCAGACCTTTCGTCCATTTGCACACTTCTTTTACTTGTTTGGCACTTAGTGTGCAGGTTGCTTTGGGTTTCACTAGTTGTCCTCTATTGTTTTGAAACATGTGTAGTTCAGGCTGATCACAGTACAACTCTATGTCTTTCCTTGCATTCCCATTGTTATTCGATCTTCCCTTCATATCTATTAGAGTGTTGAACACATTTTCGAAGACATTTCTTTCAATATGCATCACATCCAAGTTATGCGAATAAGATTTGTGGACCAATAAGGCAACTCCCAAAAGATATTTCTTTTAACCCAATTATGTGCATCGCCATATGTAGGCAAATCTTTAGGATTCCCATCTTCATCATAGCTTTGTAGAGGCAATACAGATAGTCTCCTCTTGATTTCTATTATTGATAAACGTGGATGAGGATTGTTTTTTTCATGTCAATCTCTGAGAAACTGTCAACTTTGTGCTCGGCATGGGTGATTGGAAGGCAAGAATTGACAGTGACAATCAAACCATGAGTACTTCCGTCCATTGCTTAGATAGAAAGCCTTTGTACGCTCTATACAATATGGATAGGACAATATACCATGAGTGCTCTAGCAAGATACCATGCCATAGGCGGGAAAGTCATTAATTGTCCACATAAGGGTTACCCGCATAATGAAATTTTGTTTATTGAATGTATCATACATCTTGACTCATTCATGCCATAATAGCTGTAATTCATCAATAAGAGACCGCAAAAATACATCCAACTTTTTCTAGGGGATTTTGGACCGGAATAACCATATGTAGAAAATATATGATTCCTCCATTGCCATGCCCAGAGGAAGATTGTATACGACACCATTTCTGGCCAGCAAGAATAAAGAATGGCGTTATTGTTGAATGGAGTAAATCTATCTGTGCACATTCCTAGGTGAACATTGCACAACTCAGATGCAAATTGAGGATGAGTACAACCAAAATGCTTCCACGCTTCAGTATGCACAGGGTATGCCATGCTACCATCTTCACATGGATTATGGAAGTGCCATGTCATCTCTTTAGATGTAATATTTAACATATAAAGCCTTTGAAGTCTGGAATGAGAGGTAGATAGCGTAAAAATCTTGTATGGCACATTTATTCTAGAGTCTACATTTCGTGGCTTGTATCTCTCATGACTGCACATCGTGCATTTTGTCTTGTGCATGTCTTCTTTGTAATATAACATGCATTTTTTTTGACAAACATCGATTTTCTGATAACCCAACCCAAGTTTGGCACCATCTTCTTTGAATTGTACAAGTTACTTGAAAACACTACATATTCTGGCATCGTGCTTCTCATCAATGTTATGATGCGATCCATACATGGTTCGGGGTAAGTTGAAATCGGACTTAATATTCAACATCTACGACACTGCGGACAATCTTGTCTATTTCGCGCAACCTTCCCACAAAGGTTCCTCAGCATCTTTTAACAATTGATAGAACTTCTCAGCTTCTAGGTTGGGTAGTTGCTTCCTGTCTGATGGATGCTATCCCTAGGAAATGACCAATCAACATTCGGTCTTGCAGCATCCAAGATCATGTCTCTTATCCTAAAGTTATTATCATTCCTAGATGTAGAAAGTTTCACCAATTGGACCTCTCCGAAAGGTTCTCCATGAATATCCTAGGTAGTGTAGCCTTTCTCAAACTATAACATACGAGGTGATAGTGTACAGTTTCATAGTCATTGAATTTCTGATTGCAACACTTTAAACATGGGCATTTTATACAAGCATTATTAACAATCTCTGGATGGGAATATGCGAAATCTAGAAATTGTACTACCCCTCTAGCAGACTCGTTCCTTAGAAGCCCATTTCCATCCAAGCGCCTGTACATCCATTCCCGATTGGAAGCCATATTTTACGAAGGGCTTATTTTGGGAGAAGAATAAGTAACAAAATTATTGAATTTCAAAATTATCTAAAATTCCAATCCCATAACCATGAGAGAGTTATACTATTTGTACAGCAAATAGTCATACAGACGCGACAAGAAGCAAATTGGGAAACTAAGAAAATAGAGCACAGATTCTATATATTAATCCACCCAATATAACCTTGTATAGAAAATCATATAAACTCTCACACCAATGTAATACGGAAGGACCAAAATAGGTTTGATAAAATAATGTAGAAACTGAGTATAGAAAACACTTACAAATATTAGAAATAATGCCAGGGCAAGAATGCAGTTACGAAGAGGAATATAGAATAGTGGACCACAGTTGTACCCTGGAGGAAGCAAGGCACCGTCGTGTGAGTTGTCTCTCTCTCTCTCTCTCTCTCTCGTGCTCTTTTCTCTCGTGCTCTCTCTCTCTCTCCCTCTATTTATGTGTTATGGTAATGTAGGTCAACGCGTATAAGACAACCTTGTGAGGGGGGAACTGAATTTTGGAATGTTTTAAACTACTTGCCTTCTGATGTCCAAATTTTAGGTGAGGGGCACTCCTATCATTTAAGTATTGGGAAAGAAAAAAAAATCATGTTTAATTGGGTAAAATGATTTCTAACTATTAAATTTCTATAATTAAACAAGATACATGTATTAATTAATAGAAAATATATTTACCATGTGTGTGTGTATATATATCCACACATGTGTGTATATATATATGTACATGCGTTTATATATCAATATATGTGTGTGTGTGGGTGTATTTACACACGCACACGCACACATGTATATACGTATGTATGTAATAGTGGGTTATAATTGTTCATGTATCTAAAATGGGTGTTCAACAAACTAAACCAAACCATTTTAATAATGATGAGACTGTGATTTGGTTTGGTTGGTTCAATTTGGGAAGGAATGGAATTGTGTACGGTTTCCTTTTATATTTGACGATTAGACAAACTTAACAAACCGAACAAAACTGTATATTATATAATGTACTAATCTATACTTTATATATATGGGGTCATTCGGTAGGTTGGATAGGATAAAGTAGGATAAGGCAGGTTTCGGATAAAGTATCCTCACTGTATAGTGATTTGAATAATTATCTTATTTGGCAAAAATGGCAGAAGTAACAATTAGCAGTGGTAGTAAGGGTAGTATTGTCTAAATAAGTTGAGTAGGGGTCGGATAAAATTATCTTACCCCTCCCCCCAATATAGTTTATCTAGATTTGGCCATACTATTATCCAATATCTTTTCTGTCCGAACTTGATCCAACCTTCTTTTATCCTATCTACTAAACATGGATAAATGTGGATAAACTATCCTTATCTACCCTTATCTGAGCTACCGAACAAGCCATTTGTGTTAGTGTGACTAAATGTACTCTATAAATGTATTTGTTGGATAATGTATGATTATTATAATCAATTAACATAGATAATGAATTTGTTCAATGAATGTAGTCCATTTATGTAGTAAAATCACCAACCAAGGTCTCAAACCAAAACTGTAAACTATGGTTTGTTCTAGTTTCTAAAAATTCCAAACAATCAACTATGGTTAGTTTTGAAACAGAATGACAATTGACTTTCATATATATTTTCTTTATCAGTGTGTAAATGGATAGGGTTGCACATGGTTCAATGAGTGAAGATGATGTTTGTAACTACACTGATTTATTTGTAGGAAAATGGGTCTATGATTGTAACTTAACATTCAGTCATTGTGTAACACGCAGAGATCATGCTTGTAACCAACATTGTCAATGCTTGTAACTTAACAGAACTCTGCCTGTAACCGAAAGCTCGTCCACTGTGAGCCCGGACATCATGCTTGTAACTGATCTGATTTATACTTTTAACCAAGTCGTTCAATGCTTGTAAGTTAATGGATTCTACTTGTAATCGAATGCTCTATCACCGTGACATCAGACATCATGCTTGTAATTGAATTGATTTATGCTTGTAACTTACTGGTCAATACTTGTAACATAAAGGAACCTGCCTATAACAAAATGCTCGGCATTGTGGTGCTTGGACATCATGCTTGTAACTAAACTAATTTATACTTGTAACTTACTAGTCAATGCTTGTAACATAAAGAAACTCTGTCTGTAACGGAATGCTTGGCCATTGTGACGCTTGGACATCATGCTTGTAACTGAACTGATTCATGCTTGTAACTTACTGGTCAATACTTCTAACTTAAAAGACTATGCCTGTAACGAAACACTAGGCATCGGTGAAGCCCGGACATCATGCTTGTAACTTAACTAATATATGCTTGTAACCCATTGTGTCAATGCTTGTAACTTAGATGATATCTACTTGTAACCGAATGCTCGGCCACTGTTACGCTCGAAAATCATACTTGTAACTGAAATGATTTATGCTTGTGACCAAAATGGGTCATTACGTGTAACTTAACGGATTTCTGCCTGCAACCAAATAGAACTCTTCCGTAGACTTTTTAAATGTTCTGCCGTAATAATGATTACGCGCCACCTTCTCTTCCCATTCACACTCTCTCTTTACATCCCATAAATGGCACAATAACTGAATGATATGATAACTGCTCCGAGCACCCCAAGTGACGAAGAAAACTCGGCGACGCCACAAGCACGAGCACTGCCAAACCCTTCTCCTACCATCATTTGAGCATCGTCAGAACGAGTACCCACAACCTACCACACCGTCAACACAAAAGGACCAACTACCAAGGAAGCTTGTAAGCTCTCTCTTCTTCCCCTCCTCTCTATTTTGTGCCCTAATTTTGTTTTTCGCTGTTTGTATATTTTGCACCGACCATGTTACTGACTGTTTTCTGTATATTTTGCTTTCTATTGGTAGAGCATTAACGAAACTAATGATAAAGTGAACAATTTATATCATATTTGGCCAATATTATATGTTTTCACTAACTGTGAATTGTGAGCAATTTTTAGCAAATCTATCCCTTTTGTGTGAGTTTACAAGCATGTGCTGTGTGTCAACCATTTATAGCATGGTTCGTTATTATTCTGCTGATGTTACTTATATAGAATGACACGTAAAAGAGTTGTACAAAAAATGGGACGAACGGCTGCTACTGCTTTTGCTAACAGCGTAGATGAACCCCAATAAAGCATAGGGACAGATGTGTTAGTAGTCTATATCTTTTTAGGTAATATTATCTATTTTAAAATTCAAAATATTGTATAAAACATGCAACAAAGTATTACTGATTGTAGGCTGAAATTCATGGCTTCAAATGCATGAACGTACGGCTCAGGATTCGCATCGGGTCATTGAGCCATACTAAGTGCATAGAATGAGCTACCCTCTTCCGAGAAGGAGAGGTATGCTGAAGCTACTAGGAGAAAGCAGGCAACCTTCAAGGACAAATATCACTCTAAGAGTGATGCTAAGCCTCAAGATGTAAGTGCTAAGTTATGAGCATATGTATGTTAAACTATAATAATGATTATGTTAATGGTAAATTTTCAAGCAACACCTGTAATCTTACTACCATAAACATGTCAAATTACATACAAAAATGCCAAACTATAAGCACTTAATTCTTACTTTTGGCATTATTATGGAAATAGGCTGCTGTCCTGTCAAGGTGTTCTCCAGCAAAATTTCAGAAGTTAGTTGCCCAACTAACTGAAGAGCAGAGGCAGCATGTTCGAGAGATGGGTTTTGGGGGTTTGTTGGAGGTTGACTGTAAACTATTGGTTCTGGACATTTGTGTGGAACTGGTCAACAAATTTGATTGTTATAGAAGAGCATTGGTTGTTTAGGGCAACAGCACTAAGGTCACAGCTACGGACGTTGGCACAGTACTTGTATACTTTCGTCTGGCACGTCCGTAGTTCTGAGTGACAAAAGGGGCAGAAAGTGTCTGCAGAGGTGCAGACACTTAAGGGTGCAAGTCTAACTACTTGGAGGCAAATATTAGGTTAGGCACTGTGGATATAATGTTCAGAAGATCATTTATCTTGTACGCCCTAACCGTGCTCCTCTGCCCAACCTCTAAGAATGCCCCAAATACTAGACTCCTAGATACTATAGCAAACGTCAGCAATCCATCACAATATAACTGGAGTCAGCTAGTTTTGAATTCGTTGGTTGCTGAGATCCAGGAGTTTAAGGCAGGTGGAGGATTAAAGAAATCACTTGGTGGTTGTACATTCTTCTTAATGGTAAGCTTTGTTTTGCTGTCACATTTTGGACTTGCTTATTGTTACTTGAAATTTACAACTAATAGTTTATTATTTTGAATTTGCTGGCTTTTTTACTTTTACAAATTTTTCAACCCATCAATCAAAGTCAGTAATGAGGCGCCTTTGACGAGGCAATGGAAAAACAAACAAATTTAAAGGTGTATTCAAATGAAGAGGAGAGGCAAAGAGGTACTATAAAGTATTTATTTAGTTACAACCACTCATATAATTTTTTTTCAAGCATTATATATGTAAAGTTACAAGCATATGTATGTGAAGTTACAAGCGTGTTGTTTTCAAGGTATTTATGTAAAGGTTGATTCATTTAACATATTGACATACATTCTAGGGTGTTGTCCCCCTAAAAAGGGCCGGCATGGATCCGGACATTATTGCTAGTAGGCTGTAGCATGAGGTAAACATTAAACACTAACTGCCACATCACTAGGGCTTTTTTTTTAGATTTAACTTTAACTTTGTTTTAGCTCACAAGGAATATCTATAAAGATGTAATGTCAATAGTCTATAAGAAATTGAAACTTGTTGAGATTGTACTAATAGCTGCAGCTGCAACACCTTTAAAGTCCCCCGATAGAGCAGAGCAGGAAGAAGCTCAGGAGGAACGCAATCAAACCCAGGGGCACTTGCTGCTGCATCCCGGCATCTTAGCAAGAAGCTGAAGAATCTGCTACTGCATCACCAGCATCTCAACAAGAAGCGGAGAAAACCAAAGGGGTACCTCAGGAAGAAGAACAACTTGAGGAAGTCCCTGTTGCTAAAGTAGATGAGGATGTTCCTCCCGCCAAACAAGAAACCTATGCTAAGAAAAAACCATCGACAGCCTTGTCTACAAATCAAAATAAATCTGCCCTCAATGCCCTGTTTTCATATTGCGCTCGCAAATCACCGTCTAATGAAGACAGGTATCTCAAAATTAATTTGTTAGTTCAAACTAATTTATATATTTCTATAACAATATGATTCATAAACATTCTATTTATATGATAGGGTGCTTGTTAGTATGTTTGGAGCCCACTTGTCATAATCAGACCTGCACACTTTCTACAATAGATAGTGGGTATCCAATATGATATGTATTACTTACTTTTGATAGCATTATTTAATATTCAGTTCCATTGTTTAGTGTTGAGTTGCCCAAATTATGTTGTCATCTTTGCTACAACACTATGGAATCACCAACAATTACAAGAAAATGGTTTTGTAGCTCGACATTTTCTTAACCCCCTCTTTATGGTAAGAATTTTTATACTTTATTTATAGTCAGTAGTTTCAATATAATTTGATGAGTGGATAACAAATTTTTTTCCCATGTAAGATAACGTAATTGTACATTTCGAGAGGGACTCCAAAGACAACTTTCGTAGAGAATGTCTTTTTTCAAATTGTAACAGGATATGACATCTTCAGTTGTAATTGGGTAAGTTTAATTATGGTTGTAATAATGTACGCTTACTTACAAGCATATTGCTGTTTAGTTACTTTCATATCTCTGTACAGTTACTGAAATTTTATAATTATTCTGGGTTTTTGCTCATTGTCTCTACAAGGAGCATTGGAGCTGTTACGCACTGTCCCCTACAAGTAGAACACTATATTTGTTAAATTTCATGAAGATGAACGAAGCAAGCTCAAAGTATCAACTCGACCAGTTTACGATATCATGTCATTGGCAATATATTTATAGATTTTACTATACTATCTTTTCTACCATCCGAATGACATGTATGTTTTTTTGCCCGAGTGATGAAATTTCACGAGCTCCTATAAGAATTTGGCCATAAATCCCAAAAGATAACCAAGTCAACCTGAAATATGTCAATCTCCCTCTACAATCAAACGGGTGAGTATAGAATTAAATTAATTGAAACATATAATATCTCGCCATATTTTTCATGTTTAATATATGGATGTAGTTGTGATTGTGGAGTGTATGTACTGAGATACATGCAGACTTGGGATAATGCACCCATGCCTAAGTATTCTACCGTAAGTAACTGATCACAACAACACTACTATGATCATGTGTACAAGATAGTGTATTCAATTTTAATTTGATACGTTTCTATAGGTTATGATATGAGAGCTTAGAAAACAATATGTATGTGGCTGGGTGACACACCCCAGAATGAATACCAGGAGAAAGTACTTAAGGATAGTGGGGTTTGGGATAAATTAGGTTGAGTTGAGCTTCGCATTGCCTATCATGAGAAAATAAGGGACTGTAACAGTTTCTAGTAGACATACAACATGAAGAATTTTTAATGCTTAGTAATTTTTTTTGTTATACTCATAGGACATAGATGCATGAAAACAATTATTGATTGCTAGTTAAGCTTATACATACTTTATAGATCTAGGAAAATAATTGTACAGATATTCTTTATTGGTTATTGTACAGATCTAAATTTCACACATTCTTTTTCAAGCATATAATTGAATACATTGAGAGGGTTATACTTCGAATTGAATGGAGATGTGCGTGTAATGGAATGGGTCTTTACTTATAACTATACAGGTCTTTAGTTGTAATAGAATATCAAATTTTCACTTCTGATAAAATTGTTGAACAACCCTTGTATTTTGCTTGTAACTAAATGGGTCTTTGCTTGTAACTATACAAGTCTCTGCTTGTAACTGAATGAGTCTTTGCTTGTAACTATAAAGGTTTCTGTCTGCAACTATACAGGTCTCTACTTGTAACTAAACAAGTCTTTACTTGTAACTATACAGGTCTTTGCTTGTAACTAAACAGTATATGCTTGTAACTATAAAGAACTTTGCTTGCAACTATACAGGTCTCTGCCTATAACTGAATAAGTTTTGCATGTAATTATACTAGTCTCTGCTTGTAACTATATAGTTCTCTACTTGTAATAGAAAGGTTATCATATTTTCATTTTCGCTAAAATTGCAGGACTGTCCTTGTATTTTGCTTGTAACTAAACTGGTTAATGCTTGTAAGTAAACGGGTCTTTGTTTATAACTATACAGGTCTCTGCTTATAACTAAACGAGTCTTTACTTGTAACTATACAAGTCTCTGCTTATAACTGAGCGAGTAGATATGCTTGTAACTATAAAGGTCTCTGCTTGCAACTCTATATATTCCTGCTTGTAACAAAACAAAGTTTTGTTTGTAATCTAATGAGTCTGTGTTTGTAACTCAATGAAACTCTGCTCATAACTGAACTAATTAACTATTTAATTCCATAGATGGAGGTATGCTTGTAATTGAACAGATATATGCTCCTAACTACATTTTTCTCACTTGGCGAGCTAAATATTTAATTACAAAAAAATTTATTACTGACCGAATTGTAACCGAGAAAATGGGGTCACAATTAGTGACCGCAATAAAAGGATCATTTTCTTTAAGTAGTGACCCAATAGTAACCGCCTAAAGGGGGTCACTAATTAGTGACCCTTTTTTGTAACCGCCAAATTCAGGGTTAGTAAATAGTGACCAATTTGTAATTGCCGTAATGGGGTCACTAATCAGTGACCAACTGTAAAGGCCCACCCCAAATTTGTGACCTTCTTTGTGACCCACCAAGAGATGGTCATTAATTAGCGACTCATTTTGTAATCACATCATATTCGGTCACTAATTACTAACTCTTTTGTAACTAATCCCATAGCAGTCGCTAATTTTGTGACCGATTTCTGACCGTAGTGTATGTGATCACAAATCGGTCACAAATCAGTTATGACTTTTTTTCCAAATAACTTAGCTTTAGTCGATCACTACTAGGTCACTAATTAGTGACCCATTGTTGCGGTCACTAATAGCGTTTTTTCTGGTAGTGATTATATATTATGTATACATAGTATATACTCTATATATATATATATATAAGTATATAGTATATATATACTAAAGTGGAATAGTATATAGTATATATACTATATAGGGTGTATATACATATACACACACTATATATATACATAATATATAGTATAGGTACTATATAGTATATATAGTATATTAAAGAGTGATTTGCATAATGCATTCTAGGGCCTTTTGGCCTTTGCTTTGCTAGGGTGCAAAGTGCCAAATTTTGTAATTTTGGGAGTGCATGTTACAAATCACACGTATATTAAATATGTACAAAAATAGCAACTTTTTAAGAATCTAATTTTATATACTAAATATGTACATAATACTAAATTTAATATTGTATACTACATATATTATATATATAATTAATTATTTTTGTAATTAAAAAGTATATTATATGTATTATACAATATATTATAATAAGTGATAAAATAAAAAATTGAATTTTTTAAAACAATGGGTGCCCAAATTGATTTTTTTAAAAATATTGGTCTTTTTCAACGGAACCTTGTTTGTCGAAAAAGCCCAAACAATTGTCATGGATCCCATCACTCAGGATCCGTGAAGATTTCGAATGGCTTTTCATCAAAAAGCCGTCGAAAATCTATTAATTTAAATGCTTTTCTCCGCTGCTCTCCCTCCTCTCACAACTTCTCAAGCTTTTTTCTCCGCTACTCTCTCTCCTCTCACTTAGTCTCTCTCTCTCTCTCTCTCTCTCTCTCTCTCTCTCTCTATCTCTGCTCTCTTACTTTGCTCTCTTTCGTCTGTCTCTCCCTCTCTCTGTCTTCCTCTCGCATGTCTCAAGCTTGCTCTCTCTTCCCCTTCCTCTCAACCGTCAATTTACTTGCCGTGTCCACCATTGTGGAAGAATCAGTTGGCTGCTCTGCAAGTAAGAATCAGTTGTCATTGCTGATTTCGAGAGTTCATTGGAAAGTTCGTCAAAAATTTTGTTGTCCGAAAGGTTGGCCAGAAAAACTGACAGACAGTTCGTCATAAAAGTTTGTCTGCTGGAAATACCGTCGGAAAGTCCGCCGAAAATTTCCTTCCTCCAAAAAGTCTACCTAAAATTTTCAACGGAATTCTGCTGGACAGTTTGTTGGAAACTTCCAACGGAGTATCTGCTAGAAAGTTTGCCAAAAATTTCCGATGGAAACTTCCACCAGAAAGGCCATCGAAAAGGCCGTCAGAAATTTCTTTCCACTAGAAATTCCGTCGAGCCGACCACTTTTTTTCTTGTTGGACAGACAAAATTTCTAACGGACATTTTTTGTTGAAAATTTCTGACAGCGCAATTCTTTCTGTCGGAAAAATTTTCAATAGGTTTTTTCCGATGGATAGCCATCGGAAATTCTGTTGGAAGCTATTTTTTCGACGGAATTTCCTTCTTTACCGATGGAATTTGTCTATTGGAAATAGCACAATTCCTTGTAGTGTAGGTAGGTGTAACTTCCTTCTTTTTTGTTCCCCTCTTGACAGAAATAATTTACAATATCATAAAGAATTACCAAAAAAAACCTAACAGAAACTAAGGTGACACAATAAATGATGAAAATGAAAAATATAAATAATAATTTACTTGTTAAGAGACTTTTATACTTTGTTTGGAATTTTTTCTAGCAAGTCATTCTATATGAACATATATATATATATATAGAGAGAGAGAGAGAGAGAGAGAGAGACAGAGAGAGAGAGAGAAGAAAAATTGACCTGTGTGACTCTAGAAATAATGTAAGTACTTCTGAAGAATTGAGTCAACCTCCCACATTAACAAAAATCATTAGAAGGAAAGACAAAGATCAAGGATAAGATTTCTATCAAATGTCAAAACACTTCAAGGAAGACAAAATGAGGTGCTGTATATGCAAACAAATAGATACAAGATGATGTTAGTACTACAGTGGCTCATTATACTCTAGCACCATACTAATTTCAAGTTAAAATAAAAATTATTATTTCCCAGTAAAAATTTAAAAGATTTTAGCACATAATATATGTTTCTTTATCAGTTTAAAATTAATTTCCATGCCTTGCATTTTGCGATATGAAAGCCATACATGAGACTATTGGGAGATAAAATATCTTCTGAAGGGGTTTAAAGTGATAGGCTCTAATGACACAAATTAACCCTTACTTTCTCTCTTTTTATAGCCATTTTTTTTTTCAATTATTTGTTAGTAAGAATTACCATAACTCCTCGTGCTCAAAGTATTAAAAATATTAAACTCTATTGCAGCCTTAAGCCTTATTGCTTTTATTCAATTAAGATTTTAGAACATCTATCTGTAGTGAGTTATTTTAGTTAAGCAAACACTCCAGATTTAACAAACCATGTTGCAAAATACAACCAGATATAATTTTAATCCTTTATGGCTTCTATTTTGCCCCCGAGTCCCTTGATTGCTTAAATTGCAAAGTAAAACAAAAAAAATGTATCACCTTGTACAAATCAAGGGTTGCTTCCTGAGTGTTCTGTTGTTGTTAACCTTTGGAATAACAAGATCAATTACTGGCCCAGCTCTAATAGCAAATGCCAAGATATACCTGCAAATTGTAGAAACGGGCAAAACCCAATGGGTCATGAACAAGTCCTTGCTAATTATTCACATCAAAATAGGAAAATTCAAGTTAACTGGGAAAAATTATCACAGCATCCATAAATCGAATAGCACAGGTAAAAGAAGAACAAATCAGGCATTGATTAAAGAATGTAAAGCAAGACCTGACTATAACCCCCAATTGAGAATAAGACAAGTATGGAAATGATAAAAAAAGGAGATCAGGAGAGAGCTTAGGAGGTAGAGAGCTAGATCTGTGGAGCTTGTATGACGAATTTGGAGCCACGGAAGCAAATTGAATACTCTAAAAGAGCAAACTGTTGCAAAGCGTGAATTGAAAGGCCTAGGAGAAAGAATTCCAGCAGCTCATGTTGCTATTATGGGACGAGAAGGGCAGTGAGTCAAGAGTGAACAATCACCATTGATGCTCATCCTTGTGCTAGCATTGATGCTACTGGTGTTGCTACAACGGGACAAGAAAGGGTGACAAGTCCTAGTCGTCAGCGCTGCTCAAGCACAAAAATACCCCCCAGCATTGGGGATCATTAGCTGGAAAGGGCAGCCCTGGGGAAGGCTAGAGCACAGGTAGCTGGCAAGGCTTGGAAATGTGGACGGATTAATATGTTTTAATTTTATAATTAAGTCTCTCTAATATTTAAATTTATAAATAAATTCTTTATTAACTTGTGTTTATTTTACTTACGTGGATTTACATTACTGGTCCACGTAAACAAGGGTTTCAAAACCCAAAAATGTCCTAGGTATGGTAGAATTCTCCTTTTAATAATATAAAATGCTTTCACATTTGAAGTTTATTTGCTCTTTTTCTTTATGGTGCAAGATTCAATTGGGGGGCTCATCTTGGGCTTTGCGCTTGGTAAGTATCTTTTATTCAAATCCTCAAACTCTTCAAGATGCCCCTTTGCTTCTTTCTTGATTTTTGAAACGTTGCTTGGTGTCACACCTGATTCCACGTAGCCCAAAATGAATCTTTATAGTTCTTAAGTATGAAATAATTATAGTCGGTTATTCAAAATCTTCATTTCTTTATGTACTTGCTTTATTGATCTAACAAGTTCAAATAATCAAGCACTCATATTAGCACAAGTACAATTGTTTCTTATTATCAAAGTCGTAAGACATAAAGGCTAAAAAATGAACTACATAGCATCAAATTCACATACAATTCAGAGTTCATAGTCATAACACGATTCTCAAGCATCTGGACAAGTCGGATCATCTTGAGTCCATGATCGTGAACATATAAGAGCATAGTTTTAAGTAACTCCCTAGAAGTAGCAAATCATTTGCGCCCCGCTTATACCCTATAGAGGTCTTGAAGGTGCTTAAAGGCATGCAACGGATGCTCATAATGACTGTGAAGCCCATTGGACATAGAGGACAACATAATACACCTAACTTGAAGATCATTGTTAGAAAATGCCTTAAACATAGTTAGACCATATATCTCATGATTTGGTAAATGGTTAAACATGAAGTAAATTGTAGATTAGCGGCTACAATAGTGGATTAGTGGTTATAGTAGTAGACTACTAGTAAGTTTTGAAGAAGACATTTCCTGATTATGGCTAGAATTATGGACTAAGATCCTTTTTAACTTATAATTAAGTATTGATTTCTATGATTAAATTAATCAATATTTTAGTTTTCCTTCTACTTTTCTTTTTGTAATTTTTTGCAAATATGCAAGCAAAAACTTTGGATCCAAAAAATCTTCAATCATCTTCCTCCCATTTATCGTTGTTTCACGTTCCACATTGGTAGTCCTCTCAGGTAGGGCAGTAGGAGCAGCCGCATCAAATATGTAAGAATTTTTTCGTCGTCCAGAACTATTCTTAGAACAAATAATCAAAATTTCATCACATAATAGTAATGGGGCACTCTGAAAGCATCTTTAATAGACTCACCTATATCAGTGTGAAGTTGGTGATTGCTTCCTCTGAGATTGTGCTAATCTCTAGAGCACTCATGAAAACCAAGATAAAGCACATGACAATAATGGGCTAGCTTAAGAAGCGTGTGGAACACCTCGAGCGTCTTGCATGTGATATGGTCCAAGGACTCCTTAGTAGTCGTCTTTTCAAGGCCAAGTCCATCTAGACTTTAGTATGGGAATTATTGAAACATGAACCGAGGGTTTCAAGGAATTTCCATTCTCAAGATGCATAATTCCTTTTTCTTTGGCCCCATTTTTTTGATACATGTATAATTCCTTTTTCTTTGTCAAAATTGTTAGAGCCCCTTCTTGTAAACAAAAATTACGGGAGATGCCATTTGACAATAACTATTTGAGTGTGTGTGTATACACACACACATGCATAATGTATTTATGATATAAATACCTTTGGGTGCGTGTTAAACATATGCCAAACGGTCCCAGCCTGTTTGTTTGGAGTTTCTTTTTCCTCTATTTTCAGATGCTTTCAAGGCCATTTTCCGTGTTATTTTGATGAATTTGTTTTCTTTTCCCTCTTATATCCTTCAATTTTTTTTCCTTCTATAAAAATCCCCTCTAGGGCTGTCAATGGGTCGGATTTCGGATTAGATCAGGATAGATCTGAATTTGAATTTGATAATCATATATTATATCAAATCTGACCTGATATCTGATCAGATCTGTAATATGTATTACCATATTCGAATTCGAAAAAAATCCAATACCCGAAAAAATAATCCGAATCCGAATAAATTTTTTTTTTAAAATAAAACAAAAAATACTTTAAAAAATATAATAAACTGATAAATAATAATGAGTTTTAAAATTATTGATGTAATATAATTATATTTTTATCAATCACAAATTTTTATTTGGAGGTGACTTGCTAATAACAGTCTTTCCCTTTAAACTAAGCAAGAGTGATTTTGTACAGCATTTTAGGAGCTGTTTAGATTCCTTCTTTTCTCCAAAATTCAGTTTTTATATGAAATAAAAATATTATATTTGAAAATTCTCGTTATTTAAATGGTTATTTTCATAATATATGATGGAAAAGTGTAAATATTATTTTAAAATTTCTTTTTTTTACATTAACCAAGACTTTTGTATAACTAAAAAAAAGTAAATTTTTGAAGTAAATTTAATGCAAAAATTATATTAAAAATTGTGCCATTTATTCACATAAAGGTTAATGACAAAAAAAAAAGAAATATCTAACCAATGAAGTGTGTAATTAGTATATTTTGTAAAAATTAATACTAGAAAATTTGAATAATTAAAAGTAATGATAAGTTATTCAATCACAAAATTTTTGAAACAAAAATGAAGAAAACAAAAATATTAATATTAATTATACTATATAAATTATTTATTTCTATTTAAAATATTTTACCTAACGAAGTTTGTTTAATTTTATAAACTAAATTGTGGAGCACCTTATTTATTTTTTTCTAAAATTCATCAACATATAAAGATAATAATACTTGTGTGTATACATATTGTAATATAATATATATAATATAGTATTTATATATGACATATTATATTATATATATTTATAATCAGATTTAGATCTTTAATATATTTGATCAAGTGAGATCTATATTTGCTCAATTTATTTCAAATTACAGATTTTTTTAATTAGATTGTATCGATCAAATTTTTTATCAGTTAAAGATCTTAAATAATTAGATCGAATTCGGATATGATTCGGATTAAAATCCGTTCCATTGAGAGCCCTACCCCCCTCCTTCTACTAGACACAACCTATACTATTAAACTCTTTACCTAAAATTAATTCTGTAAAATTGTGTTCTCAACTCGATTTTGAAGGAGTGAAGAAAAATAAGGATGAAGAAAGAAGACATAATGAATGGAGGCAAACAAACATTATTGCCCTTCTTCTCTACTCCAATATTTATTCTTTCCTTGATGCCACTTCTTCGATATTTCCTCATTTTTTCTTTTGTTTCAGTTAAGTCAAAGGTGTTGCATGCCTACATCTCCCTTGCTTTCACCAGGTTTGCAGAGAAGATTATGCCATGAGTATGGCTGTAGAAGTTGAATTTCCTTTTTATATGCATTTTTTATAACACAGCCTTGAAGAGAGGAGAATGGGAACCTCCATAGGTTTAGAAACCTTCCTTGGTTTTCTAATATCTTTTGCCAAGAAAGGATCGAGGAAAGAGAAATTGGTCTCTAGATCCTAAGCAAAATCCACAAGTCTCACGTGAACGTAAAGAAAAAAAAAAAAAAAAAAGGTCCCCCACCAATTGGTGGGAACGTTCCTATAGAAGTTCCTGTGATATATTTCTTGCAGCAATTTCCTTGTGGATTTTCTTTTGAATTTTTGATTCGCATAAAAGATCTCCTCCGACTCTACTTTTTAAGGGATTTGCAGAAAAATTCATAAGAATTATCTAGAGAAAAAATCCGTAGAAAATAAGCACTTTTCTTGTAATAATCATGCTTTCTAAAGTCCTAACTATGCGAATCCACATTATTCTTTCTACTTTAATCATGTGATAACCACACCTTAACCTAGATTAATTAAGACAATTTTTACATTAGATAAATTGCAATCTTTTATAATGTATACCTTTTGGCATGTGTTAAAACATAAGTCGAAAGGTTAGGGCCTGTTTGTTTTGATGTTTTTCTTTTTCCCTCTTCTTTCAGAGGCTTTCGAGGTCACTTTCTGTCTTATTTTGATGAATTTGCTTTTATTTTCTTTCTTATGTCCTTCATTTTTTTCCATCTATAAATCCCCCTCTCTTGTAAAACTCAACCTAAAGTTCTGTAAAATTGTGTTCTCAACTAAATTTTAAAGAGGTGAAGAAAAAGAAGGATGAAGAAAGAAGACATTATGAATGAGGAGACTCTAGTCTTGAAATATTATGAGATTTCTTAATCTTTAAATTATTCTTCCTTATGATTTCATGTAACTCATTTAAATTCAAACAAATATTACCCTTCCTCTCCACTCCTACAACATTGGTTTCTTCCTTGAATGCACTTCTCCAATATTTCCTCATTTTTTCTTTTGTTTCTGTCTACACCTCCTTTGCTTTCACAAGGTTTGTAAAGAAGATTATGCCATCAGTTATGGTATGTTGAATCTCTTTTCTACGCACCTTGCATCCATCGCCTTGATAGAGAGAAGAGTGGGCCTCCCCATAGGTTTGGAACCCTTCCTTGGTGTGTTCTAATCTTCTTTTGTCAAGAAAGGATTGAAGGAAAGGGATTGATCTCTACATTTGGTACACGGTGAGGCTTTAGGTTGTGCCACAAAACCATTACCCTTTCCCTAAAACATGCATTTGTTAGGGTGTGTAACAATCCCTCTTATAACCTAATGTCAACTATCCGATGTAGGATATGCGACACTCTCTCCTATTTCAACCCTTCATGCTCTTATCAAGGTATGATCCACGGCCTCTCACCTCCTTACCTACCTCTATGGAGGCGTTAGAGGTGTTTGTGCGTGGGTCACAACACTACCGGATTAGTCTCTCAAATTCAACTTTGAAACCACTTCTCACAGAGTCATTACCGTCTCCCTAAAAAATGTACCTATTGGGGTGTACAGTGCACCCTCTTATAACCTAATATTTCTCCTTCATCCTATTCGATGTGAGATTTATGACATCTTGCGTGCTTTATGTGGTATATATGTTCACTTCTCTATGTCAAAACACCCACTCACAAGCACTTACCACAAATTATCTCTTCCTTTGTTACTTTCTCATGTTTTGTTTGCTTTTAAAAGCAATGTCATAGATTGAAATTGTGAAGAAAAAAAGAGTCAAATAATCTATGTATTCTATCCTTGTTTTCACCTTCTCGCTTATTTCCAACAATGTTGTCTCTCTATCGTTTGCCATTTTGGCCTTGAAGCATTTTTCTTTTTAACATTTAGGAGTGCAAATTTAAATTACATTCACAACCTATGAAATTGAAATAAAATAATGAGTGTTTTTGTGTTTATTTTGAAAAACTTGAGAAAATAATTTTTTGAATGGCCTTTCAAGTGGCAAAAACTCTCTGCTTAGGTGTCATTAAATATTCATTACAGTCCACCCTAGAGTCTATCTAGTGCATCCTAGTCCTAATTTTATGAAAAGTTTCAAGTAGGTCCCTCTACTTTTTAAACATTGCAATATGGCTCCAACAAGTTCTGTTCCATTCAGTTACGTCCCAAGTTTGAAAGTTATTTTCATTCAAGTCCCTTCCTAGGTTTTTTTTCTCGAGTTGGACTTCCTGTAACTATTCTTTTTTAATCATGCCCTCTCTTAAACTCTTTTTCTTCAATTAGGTCCGTGCCAAAGTTTTGTTTCTTACAGTGAGATCCATCAATTGCAATTTCCCTCTAATCAAGAACCATTTTCATAATTAAAATTTTGATAAAGAATTATTTTTGCTTAATTAAGTTTTAATCAAATATTTTGAAATCTTACATCATGATCTAGGTGAATTGATATTGGAGTTAATATTCTTTCTGGACATGCTCTATAATCCTACTCTAACGAAGATTAATTCCTTCTTTTAATCATGCTTTCTTAAGTCCTGAACATGCCTGATGATAGGACAATCGGGGTTAATCTCCCTCCTTTAATCATGTGATTACACACTTTATCCTAGATTAATTAAGACTAATATTGTAATCATTTTTCCTCAGCATGATGTGATGTCAATTGAATTTTCAGTTTTTTTCTCATTTTGATTTTAAGTTCAAAACATTTTGTCATGTTTTCAGAAATACTTTACCCTGGTTTCAAAAGACGCTTGGTGTTGTTTATTGTCATAACCCAAATTTTAGTTTAATAAGATTAGGGACCTAAGTGTATAAATTAAAAATTGTGGGGTCAAAATTGAAAATCATGAGGGGTTAATTGAAAGAATTAGGAGTTCTAGGGCTAAATTGAAGAATCTGAAAAGTTTAGGGCTCAATTAAATTTGACAGGGGTCAAATTAAAGGAATTAAAGGATACAGGGACTCAATTAAAAATCCAAAAGGGCTCGATTGAAAGAAATAAAAATTTCAAGGACTAGATTTTGACAGGACAAATCATCTACAGATCCACTATGCATTGGATCTATTCAAGCCAATCCGTGATCAATAGGTATGATTTCAGTCCAATTTCTTATGTAATAGTGTGCGAGGCTTAAAGACAAACCAAATCCTTCCACCAATTGCAGAAATCGAGTGGAAAGATTGAGAGAAACTTGTGTTCTTCCAATCAAAAGTGTTCACAGTCATCCAAGGGAAATTTTTGGGTTTTGTTGATGTTTTGGTCTATTTTATTCCGATTAAAAGGTTCCTTAAGGTTTGCCTGAATCATTCTTACAAGTTTTAGCCTTTGATAGTTTCAGGTATAGGACTTGAATAATTTCTTTTCAAGTTTTTGTGCTCTAGGTCATGTTGCAGACCCAAAGGTGGCTTTGGGTTGGGATTTTAGGCAACAGGGATGAACCCAAATGGGAATCCAGGTTCGTGCAAGTTAGGCCCGAGCCAGATGGGCCTTAGGTGGGACTGGGCTGACTCAAGCCCAATCCCAGATAGGCTCACGCTAAGGGAGGCAGGAGTAGGTTGGGTTAGCCCAGTTGGGCTAAGCCAAGCCTTAAGGTTGGCTGGGCTAGGCCAAGCCAGTGGGCTAGTAGACTTGGGCTGAGGGTTGGCCTAAGTGGGGTGGGTTGGGCTAAGTCAACTCAGTGAGTTGACTCGACCTAGTGGTCAAAATAGTGAGTCAACTCGACATGTTGACTCAGCAAAAAAAAAAGAGGGAGAACTGATTTAATGATGGTTCAAGGTTTGATTGGCTGGTTCAGTGGTCATTTTAACTTAAATTTGGGAAGTTGAAGTTCGGTTTTTGTTTTGTGATGAGGTTTAGGTTTTGGGTTCGGTTTGAGGATGAGGCCTTCTGAACCAAGTTGGTTTGGGGTTCAGGAGTCTAGTTTGACAAAAAAATTTAGTATTTATGGCTGAACTAGCCCGGTTTATGCCGATTCAGGGATTTATGTGGCCAGTTAAGCCTTGTTTTGGGTGGTTCTTGACTGGTTTAGACCAGTTTATAGGGTTTTGGGGCTGGTTCAATATGATTTTGAGGGTTTTATGGCTGATTTAGTTCAATTTTAGGCTAGTTTAGGTTGGTTCGAGGGTTTTGGAGGCTAGTTCACTAGGGTTCAAGGGTAATTAAATAAAACTGATGAGTCGGTGAGTCGCGTAGGTCTTAGGTGATGATTAGTGAGCTTCAGGAGGTAGGTTAGTGTCCCAGGGGGGATTGGAGCCTAGTTTTGGCAACCAAGTCCTTTTCTTATGCCGATTTTGGTGCCGGTTGTGATTTGTGTGTTGTTGTGGTTATAGATACACCAACGGAGGGCACTCGGACTAGTAAGTCAGGTGAGGGCAATACGAGGCTTTCTTTTGGCTCAACTTTTGTATATTGAGTGATGATACTCCTACTATACATGCATTTTCTTATTGCATTTTTTGGCATGATGATTATGTATATTTGCAAACCTTATTTTATTATATGTTACTTCTGGGATATGTGTTATGTGATTTGTGAACAGTCAGTGAACTATATTGATATGATGATACTAGTTTTCGAGATATTGAATTATATATGTTTATGTATATCTGTTTGACTCACATATGAGGATGGTATCGTGTGATGTGATTGGGGACGTCAGGGGCTTAACTGGAGTATGGTGATCCATAGCATCCAGTGGTGAGTGCCCTGAGTCTAGTCTAAGACAGTAGGGGCCACAGAAATGTTGTGCACTGTTAAAATGAGATTGGGATGCTAGGGGCTCAATTGCAGGATGGTGTGCCGTAACGTCTGGTGGTGAGTGCCTTGAGTCCAATGATGAGATATGATGATTGGTTATGATGATACCATCACATACTTGTTTTAATGTGTTACCGCTCACTGTAAATGTAGATGTATGGGTTTTGACGCGTGATGTGATACATATCCCAACATGCATGATTAGGCATCATCTATGCTCATTGAGTTTCGCGACTCACACTTATTTATCATTCCAGATTTGCTTTTCTATTATGCCTCAGTGAGCGTGCCAATGACAAGGTGTGTTCTTTCGATTAATCTAATGCACGGGCACTCTTTTTTGTATTCTAGAATAGCTCTTTTGTATACTCTTGAATATGATCCTATTTTGCGGATTAGAATATTGTATTGGTATGCCTAATGTACGATTTGTATTATCAGTATGGTTTGGTATTGTGAGGCTTACAAAGGTTAGTAGGCCCTAGTGCCCATCACGGGCTCGGGGTCAGGTTGTGACAAAGTTGATATCAGAGCTATAAGTTTTTTGAGAGTAAAAAGGAACTAGGTTCTTTAGTAGCGCTTTTATTATGAGGAAGAAGGCTCCACTTTCATAATGGAAGGACTGTCAAAAACCTTTTAGGGTGTACTTGGTGTTAGTTTTTCAATTCCTTTGTGCCTAATTCCTTTGATGTCTAATCCTTGTATTGCTATGTATATATATCCACCCACCGGTTACTTACATTTAGAGAGCATGTACCTATTACATTAGAGACGTTCTTATGGTACCTCGAGAGTTGTAGATATAGGGGTGTGAGGGGACCCCGGGGGTGGATCAGCCCTTCTCTAACTTAAGAGAGAGGACAACTTGGTAGGCTTGAGAGCTGATTGCGGGCCAAAGTATGATTGTGCCTGTTAACGTGTTTGCAAGATAGTGGACATCTGAGAGTTGTGAAGGATAGAGGCACACACCGCTAGGAATAGTGTTGGTGAGAGGAGAGAGCAGGCGTTAGTTGGGGGACAGCCGAAACACTACTACTGCTCTAGGGGGCAGTCCTAGGGCCACGACCCTGGCTAGTACACTGGTAAGCACCCTTACAGTTTCAGCAATGACAGCCCTGATACCATAATAGATGGGTTTTATGGATATTTCAATTTTCTTAAGATGGATCATTCTACCTTTATTAGGTCAATGACACAAGAGGACACCTACACGAGTTTCTAGATCAATTGGATTATCTGTTCTAGATCTTACAGTGCTCAGAGGCGAGGTGGGTGGACTTGATAGTTTTCCAGCTTAAAGGGATTACACGTACTTGGTATGATCGACTGATTAAGATGAGGCTGGCAGGTGCTGCCCCTTGACTTGGGAAGAGTTTTGAAAAGTGTCCTAGAGAGATTCTTACATAGCAGTAGGGTGGTAGAGTTGACTTCTGAGTTTGAGAGGTTGGTGCAAAGACCCAATATGACGGTGTCAGAGTATAAAGAGTAGTTTACCCATCGTTCTCAATATGCCCCTTTCATACTACAAATAATACTGTACAAGCTACGAGGTTCATTAAGGGGTTGTACTGTCCCTTATTTTGGACTATGGGATCACAGATAGGGACAATCAGCTATGCTCGTGCAGTTAAGTGCACACGTGCCTTAGAGGCATCAAGAGTATCCTAGCATACCTATGATGATCCAGTTAAGAAGATTAAGATAGAGGGTTCTTTTAGCGGCAACAGTTCTAGGAGGGGATCGTCGTCTCATGATCATGGACGATCCAAGCATGGGGGTTCATCTAGTAAGCAATCATCAGCTAGTGTCACTGCACTTAGCGGTCATGGTTCCTTAAGCAAACAATCTATGACTTGTTATGTGGTATGGGTGTGGCCAGCAGGTCCATGTGAGTAGAGATTTTTCACGTTTTCAAGAGACTACCTGAGGTATAGAAGCCTATTTCCAATGTGGCTAGTAGGGCCATAAAGCTAGAAACTGGCCTTTTTCTCAAGATGCTACTCAGACGACAAGGACTTGTTTTTGATATAGATGGTAGGAACATACGATTAGGGACTACCCCATTTCTTTGGAGGTTGTTTTGGCTGCAAGCATTGTATCATAGACTCAAGGATAGACTAGGGTAGAGTCGTTTGGTGCCTAAGGTCGAAGAGTTGGAGATAGAAGCCGAGGTAGGGGTTAGGCTCGAGTGTATGCCCGGACACCCTAGGACGCTGAAGTATCTAGCGCCGTGACCACTAGGATGATTTCTGTGTGTTCTCTTGAGGTGTATGCAGTATTTGATCCGAGATCCACATACTTGTATCTGTCTGTCGCGTCCATTTTTTTATAGTGACACGGTTAAGGAGTTAGGTTTGTGATGATTTAGGTATAGATTTATTTAGGGCGTGTCAAGTCAGTGTTATTAGTAGGAAGTTTGTGGCACGTTTGATCCTTCTAGCTATGTTGGAGTTTGACATGATTCTTGGTGTGGATTGGTTGGTATCATGTTACACCACTTTAAACTATTATTATAAGACAGTGAGGTTTGAGGTGCCAGGAAAGGCAGCGTCTGCTTACCAAGGAGATTACTCATTGACTCTGGCTCCTATTATTTTGTACTTGAAGGCCTAGCAATTGCTCAATCAGGGGTGTTAGGGGTTTTTAGCTACTATTGTGGACACACAAGCTGAGGAGCCACAGTTGGAGTAAGTAGCGGTTGTTAGTGAGTTTCTTGATATGTTTCTCAAGGAGTTACCAGGTCTCTCTCTTAATAGAGAGATAGAGTTTTGTATTAATTTACTGCCAGGTACTCAACTAAATTCCATTCCCCTGTATCGTATGGGTCCAACAGAGTTCAAAGAGCTTAAGGAGCAGTTGCAGGATTTGTTGGATAAGGGTTTCATTAGGCCAAGTACCTCTCCTTGGGGAGCACCAGTACTGCTTGTTAAGAAGAATGATGGATCCTTGAGACTCTATATTGATTACCGGTAGCTTAATAAGGTGACAATGTGTAACCAGTATCCGCTGCCGAGGATTGATGATTTGTTCAATCAGTTAAGTGGGGCCAGTCATTTTTCTAAGATAGATCTTTGGTCGGTTATCATCATTTGAGGATACGACAAGAGAACATCCCTAAGACTGCTTTCAAGACCCGATATGGACATTATGAGTTCTTGCTGATGTCCTTCAAGCTAACGAACGCCCCTACAACTTTTATGGATTTGATGAACAGGCTATTTTGGGCCTTCTTGGATAGATTTGTGATAGTATTCATCAACGATATTCTAGTGTATTCGAGGAGTGAGGAAGAGCATAGCGCACTTGCGGGAGGTTTGTAGACCTTGAAAGACCATTAGTTGTATACCAAGTTCTCGAAGTGCGAGTTCTGGCATGACAGTGTGGCCTTTTTGGGATACTTAGTATCGAGAGATGAAATCACTGTTGACTTTCATAAGATTGAGGCCGTACAACAATGGCTGAGGCCTACGATTGTCATTGAGATTTGTAGCTTTTTGGTTTGATCAACTATTACCGTTGTTTTACATAGGATTTCATCAAGATAGCCGCACCTTTGAGTAGATTCACCTAGAAGGGGGCATTGGTCAAATGCTTGCAAGGAGAGCTTCTGGAAGCTCAAGGACTGTTTGACTAATGCACCTATGTTGGCTTTACTCTCAAGGATAGGTGGATTCTCAATGCATTGTGGTGCCTCCCAAGTAGGATTGGGTTGCATGTTGATGTAGCATGGGCAAGTGACAGTTTATGCCTTTAGACAACTTAAAAGGCATGAGCGAAACTATCCTACCCATGACTTGGAGCTAGTAGCGATAGTCTTTGCACTTAAGATCTGGATGCATTATTTGTACGGGGAGTCGTGTGAGTTTACAAAGACCATAAGAGCTTGAAATATATATTTAAGCAGAAGGACCTAAACCTCCAACAGCAGAGATGGCTAGAGTTCCTTAAGAATTATGACTGTACCATATTGTATCCCCTAGGGAAGATGAACGTGGTCGCTGAAGCTTTAAGTAGGAAGTCTATAGGGAGCTTGGCGCATATTACTCCTAAAGGCAAACCTTGACAGCAACCTTGTATAGCTTAGAGGGTGATAGGGTACAGTTACAGGTGGAGGATACCAAACGATTACTAACTCAGCTGCATATACAGCCATCTTGATCGATAGGATCAAGAAGGGTCAAGAGAGGGACGACAGGCTGTGTAAACTGAGAGAGGATGTATTGGCCGGCAAAAAACACTGAGTTTGAGGTAGATTTAAGGGGGGTACTACGATATTGGGCCTAATTGTGCGTGCTTGATGATGGAATGATTGAAGAGTACAACATTAATAAAGGCGCATAGTCCTCGATACAATCCACCCTAGTACCACCAATATGTATCAGGATCTGAGATAGTTTTACTGGAGGGAGGGAGGGGATAAAGAGGGATGTAGCTGACTTTGTTTTGAGATGCCTAACCTATCAATAGGTTAAGGTTGAGCATCAAAGACTTGTAAGGCTACATCAGCAGATCGAGATCCTAGAATGGAAGTAGGAAGGCATCGCTATGAATTTTGTGACTGGACTACGTTGCACCACTAAAAGGTATGACTTTGTATATGGGTTATAGTGGATAGACTAACCAAGATCGTCCATTTCCTCCTAGTACAGATGAATTACAGTGTGGCTTAGTGTGCCCCGTTGTATTTGAATGAGATTGTGAAGCTGCAGAGGATGCCTTTGTCCATTATCTCTGTAAGAGGGACCCAGTTCACGTCTTAGCTTTGGAAGGCATTCTAGAAGGCTCTTGGTACTCGATTGATTTGAGCATAACTTTCCATCCACAGACAGACGGATAGTTAGAGAAGACTATACAGATATTAAAAGATATGTTGCGGGCTTGTGTGTTGGACTTTGGAGGTAGTTAGAGTTAGTACCTTCCTTGATTGAGTTCACGAACAATAATAGTTATCAATCCAGCATTCAGATGGCTCCATTTGAGGTATTGTACGGTAGGTAGTGCACATCTTGGATTTGCTAGTTTGAGGCAAGGGAGTCAGATTGTTAAGATTGGACTTGGTCTGGGATGCAGTGGATAGGGTTTGATTGATCAAAAAGAGACTGTCTACAGCGTAGAGTAGACAAAGGCATATATGGACCCTTGGAGTTTGCTGTTAAAGATCACGTCTTTCTAAGTATTTCCCTAATGAAGGGTGTGATCAAATTTAGCAGGAAGGGTAAGCTCAATCCCATTACATCAGCTATATGGGATACTAGATTGAGTTAGAGTTATAGCATATTGTTTGGCTTTTCCTTCAAAATTGTTGATAGTGCATCCTATGTTTCATGTTTCTATGCTAAGGAAGTATATGCCCAACTCGTGATGCATTATTATGTCACAGGATGTTCAACTAGACTAGGATCTATCATATGAGGAAGAGTCGGTGGCTATACTGGATTGACAGGTAAAACAACTCTAATCGAAGGAAGTGCCCTCGGCAAAGGTATTGTGGAGGAGTCGAACCTCGGAGAAGGCTACCAGGGAGTCAAAGGAGATTATGCGTAGGAGGTACCCTCATCTATTTAGTATGTAATCTATTCCATTATTTTAAAATTCAAAGATGAATCTTTATAAAAAGGGAAGAATGTCATAACACAAATTTTAGTTTAACTAAAATTAGGGACCTAAGTGTATAAATTAAAAATTTTGATCTCAAATTAAAAATCGGGAGGGGGTTAATTGAAAGAATTAGGAGTTCTGATGCTAAATTAAGTAATCTGAAAAGTTTAGGACTCAATTTAATTTGACTGGGGTCAAATTGAAAGAATTAAAGGATACAGGGACTCAATTAAAAATCTAGAACAACTCGATTGAGAGAAATAACAATTTCAGGACTGGATTTTTGAGATGACAGATCATTTGCAGATTCACTGTGCACCGGATCTATTCAAGCCAATCCATGATCAATAGGTATGATTTCGGTCTAATTTCTTATGTAATAGTGTGCGAGACTCAAACACAACCAAATCCCTCCATCAATTGCAAAAATCAAGTGCAAAGATTGAGAGAAAACTTGTGTTCTTTCGGCCAACAGTGTTCACGGACATCCAAGGGAAATTTTTCTGTTTTCTTGATGTTTTGGCCAATTTTATTCTGATTGAAAGGTCCTTTGAGGTTTGGTTAAAGCATTCCTACAAGTTTTAGCCTTCAAATTGTTTCAGGTATGGGACTTAAATTGTTTCTTTTCAAGTTTTTGTGCTCTAAGTTGTGTTATAGAACCGGAGGTGGCTTTAGGTCGAGATTTTGGGCAATAGGGACGAACTTAGTGGGAATCTAGGTATGTGCAAGTTAGGCCTGGCCTAGATGGGCTTAGGCTGGACTAGGCCAATTCAGGCCCAATCCCATATGGGCTCGGGACAAGGGAGCCCGAGCAGGTTGGGCCACCCTAATTGGGCTAGGTCGAGCTTAGGGTCAGGCCTAAATAGGCTAGGCCTAGCTAGTGGGCTAGTAGACCTGGGCCGAGGGTCGGCTCAGGCAGAGTGGGGCTGGGTTGAGTCAACTCAGTGAGTTGACTCAGCTTAGTGGTCAAAACAATGAGTCAACTAGGTGTGTTGACTCGCCAAAAAAAAGAGGGAAAACTGTCTAATGATAGTTCAAGGTTTGACCAATGGTTCAATGTTCACTTTAACTTAGATTTGGGAAGTTGAATCGGCTTTTGCTGAGATGGATGAGGCCTTCTGAACTAATTGGTTCAGGGTTCGGGAAGGTCCAATTCAACCAAAAATTTAGTGTTTTTGGCTAAAACCAGCCTGATTCAGGTTACTTCAAGGGTTTATATGGCCAGT
>CAJVSB020000688.1:0-30551 GCA_911865555.2 Thlaspi arvense | reverse complement strand
AAACCACTTCCTAGTTTTGCAAGCCAAGTCCATTCAGAGTGGACCAACCTTAAAGGCTTGGTAGACCAATTCAGCAAGACTTTAACCCTTTATAGGCTACACTAGTCCAGTTCAAAGAGATTTTAGTTTGGTCTAGGCTAATTCAGTTTGGTATTGTAGTGTTTGTGGCCGATTTAGTCCAGTTCAAAGATGTTTGTGGCTAATTCAAGCTAATTTAGGTTTGTTTGAGGCCAATTTAGTTCGGTCCAAGTCTGTTTGTGACTAGTTCAATCTGGTTCAGGAGTGTTTGTGGCTTATTCAATCCAGTTCATGGTGTTCGTGGCTGGTTTGAGCTGATTTAGGGGTGTTTAAGGAAGTTCAGTTTAGTTCAGGGTGTCTGAGGCCGGTTCAAGTTCAGTTGAAGAGTGACTTTGGCTGGTTTATGTCACTTTAGTGATACTTGAGACCAGTTCAAGCATTGGTTATTAGAATTAGATTCACTTCGGTTTAAGAGTTTTTTTTACGTAAGATTAGTTCATGTTTTTGGTTCATTTTAGGATTGCATGTTAAGTAATGAACTTCAAGATGCATGTTAGGGTTCCGAAATGGGGTTAAGGCCTGTTTTAGAGAATTAAGCACTTAATTGGGTTTAGTTCCGATTCTAGTTTTGATATTATATTGTTGTGATTACAATTACACTCAAGAAGACGTGCTACTATCACTAAGATTATTATTCAGAGTTTTCGATTTTTCAACTTACTTTGTATAGTAAATGATAATACTTATTCTATGCATGTATTTTAACTCTAGTCATTAATTATCTAATATATTATGGTTTATTGGCTGTGAAAATTAAACTCTAGAGCAGGTATTCGATTTTTGAATCATATAGTGAGCTACTTTAAAGATTTGACTTTGATCAAATGTATGCCTCTATTATGCATGTTTTTTTCAAAAATCATATGTCGAGAATTATTCTGGTTTCGGTTAATATGAATTTCTGACAAACACGAATGTGTTCTAGTATTATGTGTTTTGGGTCTGGTTCGATACAGAATCTCAATATAATATATGATGTATATACCTCTAATATGATACACTCTGTTGAGAAATGAAATTTCTGATATTCTAGTGCTCTCATATGTTTTTGGTACTAAAACCCTATAAGTTTTGATAAAAAAGTATTTTGAATTTATAAGGCATGTTATGAGGTTTTTTAGTGTTGTGTACACTCTATTCACTGTTTATTACATGTATATATTTAACACCCTTTATAATGCATGTCTTAGCATAACTAGAATTTGTATTATTATTTACTGAATTTTGTACTCACCCATTTTCTAATATTTTCAAATCATAGTAGGGGGCAATTACTTCCTTGAGCAAGCATAAAGTATTCTGCCAAATTGCTTCTAATGAATGGGTAGTGTTGTATATGTTTGCTTGTATTCTAAAGTTACTCCATTTTCTTTTCAAACAAGATCCTTCAATTGTATATATTTGTATTATATATATTGGATATTGTTGACTTTTATATGTTTGGTCTATTGAAGACTTATTAGGGTTAGTAATTCAGTCTTAATGTCAGTCACATACCTAATTTTGACGAGTGACATTTACACTCAGGTACTTAGTAGTTTGCCTTAATTACACTGATATTCCCTACTTTTAAACTATTTACTAGTAACACCCTCTCCTGTTGCCTTCATTGAGTCCAAATTTTCAAGGATTTAGGTAGTAATTTGATTTATTTAAGATTAGGCCACTTAACTCAAGGCAATTTCTTTTATTTATTCAATTAAGACCTTAAACTTCTCAAACTTCCAATTTTTTCAATTGAGTCCAAATTTTAAGTGCTTAAGGGCTAAATACTTGATTTCTTTTCGATGAGGCCTCTTGACTTAAGTCAATTTCTTTAATTTCTTCAATTAAGTCCCTAAATTTCCCAAACTTTCAATTTTTTCAATTAAGTCCAAATTTCATTTGTAAAATCAAATTTCTAATTATTTTCAAGACTAATATGAAATAATTTATCACTTTTTAACTTATAAAATATCACCATGTAAAAATTATTTTTTTTAAAGTCCATTTAGAAATTTATTTTTAACATTTACAGGTATAATTGAAAAAGATAATAGTTCTTATTTTTTAAAAAAATAATTAAGAAACTTACAGATGCAAAAATGCATCAGTAACTTCAGAAAATTAAAACAATATTAACAGAGAATATTACCGATGCACTTTGCATTGGTCATATTTAAAAATTAAAAAAAATAATATTTCTAATTTTTTTATTTATCAACACAAATATTGTGTCGTTAATTTAAATAGCATCGGCAATTTTCAACTCAATTACCAGAGCACTTTTGTTATAATTGCCTTGTATAATACAACACTTACCGATTCCCCCCTCTCTCGGTTGTCTACCTTTCCTCTCCGCCTCCGTTCCCCTCATGCGTCATCGCCGCTGGTCCGTTGCTGCCGGTCCGCCAGCCAGATTTTAGTTGCCCGTGAGTTCTTCTCTTCTACTTTTCCTTTTCCATTTTTTTTTTCTTTTTCTCGTTTCGTCTCTCAAATATTCATTCGGGTGTTCATTTCATTCTCTTTTCCTTGTCGAGTTGTTGTCATCCTTCATCCAGCTTGGAAAGTCATTGTTCTGCTCGGAATGTTGCCATCGATCTCACTCGAGGTACTTCTCATACTTTCTCTGTGCGACTTGGCCGTGGACCTCGCCATGTTCGGCCTGCATGGGCTACTGTTTAGAATTCAAGGCATTTTTTTTTAAAATGAATTTTTTCTTTCGTTTGAGACTTATTTTTTTGCTTTGATTTTCGGCTAAATAGACACCCAATGATATTTTGTTTAAAATAATCTTTTAAGGGGACAATACAAAAATTAACAGAAATTTGTTAACGTAAGCATTGAGGATTGATGATTGTTTTAGATTAGCTCCTGTCTAAGACAGTAGAAGATCCAATAAGACACTTAAATGCATGTTTTGTTTTATGTTATGCTGCTTTGTATTTCACTGATTCGCAATGTGATTGGTATATTCAGCTTTGTGCTTGATGTCAACGGAGTTATTCACTGAATTTCATTTTGATTTTGGTTTCCTTGGCTATTTTGCATAATCACCACACATGGCCTCCTATGGTGAAGCAAACAGAAAGATATGTCCCTCTCTCTCTCTCTCTCTCTCTCTCTCAATAAACAAAGTACTTAAGAAGGATGTGCAGGGCAAGCGATTGAAGAGGAGCGTAAAACCAAGGATTTAATTGATTAGAAAAATAGTTAGAGATATTATTTGTTGAGGGGTGGCTCTTGTGAAAAATTTTTGGGGCTGTTATTTTGTTGTTTCAAATGTGCACACTTTTATTCCCGGTACTAAAATTTTAAAAATATTTTTTTTTAAACTATACTTTTAAAATTGTTTTCTCTAAAAAGTGAAGTATATACTTTCAAGATTAAGTACAAACTAATAATTATGTTTAATTTTAAAAATACTTATTTTATTTTTGTAATAAATATATAAAATAAAATAAAAGCTTTTCCCCGTTTTTACATACATATATAATATATTTGCATAAATAATATATATTATTATTTATTGAATATATAAATATAACTTTGTATCCATAAATATATACATATAATATATAAAAATGTGTGAGTGTGTGTGTGTATAAAGTTTCTTAACCCCTCTTGCCTACCGCTTCAATCAGACGTATCCAACGTTTTCCAATTGCTGCTATATTCCTTTCTGCATGCAGATAAACACCCAAGTTTAGTTCATCTGATCTCTCAATATCTTACAGACATACACGGACACGTTGGTGTACGTGTGTGTATAGACAAACAAGCACATTACCTGAGGCAACTTGACTGCGACCAGTCATTGGGTTCGCAGGAAGATGAAATTTTTAGTTTTTTTATTATTTTAGTCCTTAATCTTTTAATTCTTTTCACTTTAATCTTATATCTGTTAATTTCATTCACTTAAGGTTCAACATTACTTTCTGAATTCATTATCTTATTTCTTATCAACCTCTTACGTTCTAATTTTTTTACACAAACATTGTGTCAAAAATAATATATAAAAATATAATTTTAAAAATATACTTAAAAAATACATGTAAAAAGGGCAATATCTCATGTGTATCTAAAACACCATACTTCAAATATATGTTTTAATTTTGGACATATGTATTGAGCTCGACAAAGAATGCCCCTTTTTAAAAAAAAAAAAAATTAAAATTTTAAAATTTATAGGTGTCCTTTTATTTAAAATCTGAAACTCTCATGTTAAAGGTTCTGAATAAATCTTTCAAGTTTTGAAAAGTCAAAAATTATTTTTAAAATTTTAAAAATTAAACCATAAAGTAAAGGAAATCATACGCCCGTGACTTGAAAATAAAAGCTCTATCATTTCTTCAACCTTAACCCACCCCTCAAAAAAAAAAAAAAAAAAAAATTCCAATCATCAATTTGGATCTGATTGATGTTGTTGAGTATTTAAAAAGAAATCCTAAAAAAGCGATTGGCCCTCTGATTGTGCTTATTAGCAGTGCTAGTGGGAAATAAAGCATAATCAATACTTTGTTTTAAAATATCAAAAAAATAATTAACTAAAAAATGAAATAAAGAACAATCTATAATTTGTTTAAAAAATATCAAATAAAATAATTAACTACTAAAAAGAAATAAAGCATAATTAACAATTTGTTTAAAAAATATCAAAAAATAATTAAATAATAAAAAGAAATAAAGCATAATCAATAACTTGCTTAAGAAATTCAAAAAAAATAATTGAAGACTAAAATTAAAATAAAGTATAATCAATACACTACAAGAGAATAGGAATTTTTAACACAAAATTAGCAACACAGGGAATTATGTTAGTTTACTGACACAATTTTTGACAAATTTTTCAGAAATTACAAACAAATTCAATCACGTGGAAAAATGGCGCAAACAATGATTCTGACAAAATTATCGACGTAATTTTTTGTCGATAAAAATTACTGACGCATATTGTGCATCAAAATTTTTTTAAAAAAAATAAAAATTTTGACATTTAAAATTACTGATGCACCATGTGCATCAATAATTTTTTCAAAAAAGAAAATTTTTAACACTGAAAATTACCGACGCAATACTTACATTGACAACTTTTAAAAAAATAAATTTTTTAACATTTAAAATTGTTGATGCACAATATGTGTCAGTAATTTTTTAAAAATAAAATTTGTAACATTGAAAGTTACCAATGCAATATTTGCAGTGGTAACCTTTTTAAAAAAATAATTATGAAAATTACTGTTGCACTTGTATTGCAATATGAAGCCCTTTTACTTTAAGGTAATAACTTTAAATTTCTTTAATTAAGCCACTAGACTCCCAAAATTTTCATTTTTTTCAATTAAGTCTAAATTTTATGTCTTTAATTAAGTCCATTGACTCAAAGTAATAATTTAAATTTCTTTAACTAAGCCCCTAGACCCTGAAATTTTCATTTTCTTGAATTAAGTCAAAATTTCTTATCTTTAATTAAGCCCATTGACTTATGGTAGTAACTTTGAGTTTCTTCAATCAAGCCCCTAAGCTCCCAAAACGTTTAACTTTTTCAATTAAGTCCAAATTTCATTTCTTCAATTAAGCTCGTTGACTCAAGGTAATAATTTTAAATTTCTTCAATTAAACCCCTAAACTCCAGGAATTCTCATTTTCTTCAACTAAGTTCAAATTTCATATTTTTAATTAAGGCCATTGACTAATGGTAATAACTTTGATTTTCTTCAATTAAGCCCCTAATCTCCCAAAACTTTTGATTTTTTTTAATTAAGTTCAAATTTCATTTCTTCAATTAAGCCCATTAACTCATGGTAATAATTTTAAATTTCTTTAAGTAAGCCCCTAGACTCTTGAAATTTTTATTTTCTTCAATTAAGTCCAAATTTCATATCTTATGTTAAGCCCATTAACTTATGGTAATAACTTTGAGTTTCTTCAATTAAGCCTCTAATCCTAGAACTTTTAATTTTTTCCAATTAAATCTAAATTTTATTTTTTTAATTAAGCCCATTAACTCAAGATAACAACTTTAAATTACTTCAATTAAGCCTCTAGACTCTCGAAACTTTCATTTTTTTCAATTAAGTCCAAAGTATGTTTTTGTGTGTGTGTGTGTGTGTGTGTATAGATAAATATATATGTAATCATTTATACATATATCTACATATATATACTATATGTAGATACACATACGTATGTATATGTAAATGTATATATACACACATGCATATATATATTATATTTATATTATATATATAAGTACATGTATATATATATACTATCACATTATCACACTCGCCCCCTTAGTAATAAGCCAGGTGTAACAGTGGGACAACAACCAATACACCGCAGTAGTAAAATTCCGACAACATGCTGGTTATTGTAATCTTTTTAACTAATTAACCTATCACTTATATGACATGTGTTTAATAGCATACGTATGCAATAGTCACTACTTCACATATAATTATGATATAAGAACATCATATGGACCTCAGGCCACACAACTTGCCACTTGTAATAGTAATTTATGCATGCATAGCAGGTTAGCTAAACTATTATGCGCAATCAACTAGATTCTTATTTAGGTTACATTATATTCATAACACTTAAACATATAAAATCAAGCTATCTAAATTTATACACATAACTTTCAAGTATACAATGTTCTATAATAGCAAAATCCCATAATAATATCCTTGGAGATCTTACTCCCACCTTGCTACTGCGAATATGTTATCACTAAGTACTAAGCAACGTAGACCAAACAACTAATCTAGTTGTGGACCTATAGAGGAGAACGATAATGAAACACAAGTCCCAGTAAACTAATCTTAGTAGAAACAATTAGTTTTTGTGCCAAAATAATAATAATGCAAGTAAGTACCCAAGCAAAGTTTGGCTTACATTGCAAAATTTCATATGTTCCATGCGTGCGTTTTATGTTTGATTGGGAAGAATTTTTGAGAGGTTTAGGGATGAGAAATGCCTATTTAGAGGATTGGGTATAAAAGGATTTTGTAAAAAAAGAATATGATACTGGTATTGTAGTAGTGCGTCGTAGTGCACTATACATTGGAGTGGGTGCGTTGTAGCATGCAAAAGCCTGTCATAAAGTGATGCTCACTAGAATTTGTGCCCTGTATTGATAAATTCAATTTACATTATACTTTTGTGCTCAATTTTATTAGATTTATCAAGTATTTTTCACTACTTTAAGTTAAAATGGGATACAAAATGCCTAAATTCTTTTGATTTCTTTATTCTCCCTTAATTTGAGTGAAATTAATAGTTTTTAGTAAAATTGAGCTTTATTGAAAATTTTTGTGTTAAATCTCAAGTTTTCTCACTTTGGTCAATTTGGGCTTCAATAGGTCAAAATGCAATGTGAAGCATGGAAACTAGTTTCAAGGCTTTAATTTATTCCAATCCAACTTAACAAAGTTGCATGAGGTGATTTTGGATAAATTCAAGGAAATTTGTTGCTTGAGATGAAGTGAAGTCAAGTTTTCAACTTTTCAAGTGAAAACTAGGTCATTGGAGGGTCAAATCAAAAAATGAGGTTTGGAGACCAAGCTTGAAGCTTTTATAGAGTTCATTGTAGCTTAACAAATTTGTTAGGGAGGGTTTTGGGTCAATCCAAGCTTAATTGGAGCCTAATTTCAAGGAAATGTCATTTTTGAGGTACAAGTGGAGTTACAACAATAGTAGCCCGGAGAAAAATCTTCATAACTGGAGCTAGGAAACTCAGATTGGGGCAATTCAAGAAGTTTTGAAAATGCAAGAAAATGATCTACAATTTTTATGTTTTGACCTCAGTCTAGTTCAGCCCAGAAGGCCCTCGAAAATTAGCCAAAATGAAGCAGCAGCAGTTCTACTGCTTGCTGCTGTTTTGAAAAAAATGTTATAACTCTGGCTACAAAAATCGGATTGAGGTAATTCTTGAGGCACTGGAAAGCTAAGAGAGAAAGATAAAATTTTCATGCTTTGATCTCAATCCAGTTCTGCACATAAGATTCTCGAAATTGAAGGACAAAAGTTGGCAGCTTGCAAGAGTAGCAGCAGATTTTAGAAGAATGCAGCTTGGAGAAGAAAATTCATATCTTAAGCTACAAAATTGGGATTGGGATGATTCAAGATGTTTTGGAAAGCTGAAAAATAGTTCTACAATTTTCATGTTCAAGCCTTGATCAAATTCAGAATATAGAATGCTCGAAAATTCAGGAACAACTTCATCAGTACTGAAGCAGAAGCAGCAGCAGCAGTTTTACTGCTTGCTGCTGTTTTGGAGAAAGAATCACAACCTGAGGAAGAAAATTCAGATTGAGCTGATTCAAGACTCGTTGGAAAGACAAGAAGAAAAGCTATAATTTTCATGTTTGGGGCTCAACTTAATTCAGAATGTAAGTTTCCCAAATATCAGATAAAAGCCTCATCCTATGCTTAATTTTCAGTTCTGCAGAATTTCAATCCATGGTCCAGTTCAGTTGTAGAAAAAACATCATAACTTGAGGTAGAAAATTCAGATCAAGATGATTTAAGATGTTTTGGAAACCTCAGGAAATGCTCCACCACTTTCATGTTTTGCTCAAAATCTAATTTAGCATAGGAAGGGCTCAAAATTTAGCAAACAGTTGCAGCAGTCAGAGCAGTTATGCAGGTTTTTAACAGCTGCGTGTTGGAAGAAAAAAATTCATAACTTGAGCTATAAAATTCCGATTGTGATGATTCAAAAGGCATTAGAAAGATAAGAACTAATTCTACAACTTTTATATTTTGGCCTCAGTCCAATTCAGCCTATAAGATGTCTGAAATTTTGGAAGAAACAAACAGATTTGCAGATTCAGCAGCAACAACAACATCAGAGTTTGCAGATCCAAATCCAAACACTCAAAACCCGTATGGAGGATCCAGACCCACGCCCATAACCCTAATTTGGGATCCAACTGAGTTGCAATTCTTTCAACAATGCATGACCATTGGAATTCAAAGCCAACCAGCTGAACCACTCCATTCCATCAAAAACCAACAAGATTGATGATGGTTTTGGAAGGGTTGCTGTTGTCTAGACATGGGCTGAGCATGGGCTGTGCAGAGAATGGCAGGAGTGGGTGAGAAAGTGATTATTCAGCTTGAGGAGGAGGGTTTTCTCGAGTTTTTTTGTTTTGCCATGAAATACAGCACACAGGGGGAAGACGAGTGAGACAGGAGGAGGTTTTTTTTCCAGCAGTAGGTTACAGCTTGAGGGAGGAAGTTTTGGAGCTGGTTCTAGAGCTAGAGAGGCACGAAATATAGCTGAAGAGAGGCACGAAATTATAGTAGAAGAGAGGTTCTGCAACCAACAAGAAAAGGCACGAAATTGAAGGGGGGAGGGAGTTTCTCTCCACAGATTTCTTCATCTGATGAGTTCTTTTCTTTGCTTTCATTGTCTCAACATTTTCTAGTCTTCTATCAGCTGCAAGATGTATGAACTCATGATCTATGATAAATTTGTTGCTACATTTTTGAAGAACATAATGGGGTGATTATCTTTGTTGGGGAAATGATGTAGTTATACCACCTCATTTTGCTTGATAATATGCATTAAAATTGTTAATTCTAGGGTTTCTGCAAAATTTTTTCAGATTTGAGCTTAATCTTGTTTGCATAAAATTAGAGTTTTAGTTTAGTTTGGTCTGATAAGAAGGGCTAAATGAAATTTTAGATTTGTTGCAAACAGTTTCTAAAACAAATTTGTAGAAAAAAGCTGAATTAATGAGATCAAATTTTGCTAATCTTAATGCTATTCATTTATAATTGATATTTTCAACCTTGTTATTGTCCGGTAGAAGTGGCTAGGTGAAATTTATTGATTTTAACTAAATTGAATTTTGAATGTAATTTTCAATTACGAGTCAATGCATTGTTTGACATAATTAAAATTGGGTAGTTCGGTAGAATGCCTAATTTCTATTGTGTGGTCTGTTTAGGTAGTCCGGTAGGATGCTTAACCGAAAGGGATTTCACTAATCTTAATGCATTCTGGAATTGAGTAAATTAGGCAGGGCTCGGTAGAGACCGACAAAGATATTCACTTTCAAGATAGATTAGCCGGTTCGGTAGGAAGGTTAATAGTTTTGGAAATCCCGCCATCTCATATATTTTATCAACCCTAGATTCCATTTTAATTCATAATATCAAGCAAAATTAAGGTGGTATTGGTGAAATCATCTTCCCCAACGGTGTCTCTCGCATATTTTCACTTATATCTCTCTCTTGCATAATCTCTTAATTTCCCTCACTAGTTAGAAATTTTATTTTCTATTTTTATTAAAATTTCGCAAACTCACTTTTCTCTCAATTAATACCTAAGTTAGGTCAAATTTTTCAAATTAATCAAAATCAGTCCTCGTGGGATTGACACTCTACTTCATCACTTTATTACTTATAACGACTGGTGCACTTGCCAAATTAGGCATGCTAGGCGCACACATGTATCATGCCAGGACTCGCTATAGCATACAATGTCGTAATTTTTCATGTTTTTCCAAAGCTTTTAAGATTTTCAACCCCTCCAAGGGCCTTAAGCCTTTTTGGAGTCTTAGAACTATAAAAGAAAGATTTGGGTGATATCCTAGGGTATCCAAAATCCACTCCAAAATTTATGAAGATTAAAAGTTGAGAAAGAATAAAGAGGGGTAATTTTGTAATTTTCTCAGATGTCTTACCTATATAAGTCAAGTAGGTGTGTGTAGAGCCTTCTAGAGCTCTTTCAAGGATCACACACAAGAAAAGAAGAGGAAGAAGGAGAAGAGGAGGGAAAAAAAAGAGAAAAAGGAAGAAAAATGAAAAATTTGGAACCCTTTTAGAAATTTCTTCATATTTTTGTATATTCTCCTTCTCCTCTCTATTATGCAGCATTTAATCAGTTTACATTTTATCTTTGGTGATGTTTTGTGTATTGTAGAGAGGGGGTGATTGAACCTCACCCATAAGAAAAAATTGCATGATCTTTGACAGATTTAGTTAAAACAACTTTAGATCTTATTTTTCTTGAAAGAACCTATATTTTCATGATGGATTTGTGAATCCTGATGTTGTTTTTGTGACTGGAACAGAGGGAAAACAAGATAAATAATGTTGAAATAAAGAAAGGGAGGCTAAAATAAGAAGAGATTAGGAAACAAAGTTAAAATGGAAGTAAAGTGTGATTGGTGAAAACTAAAATTTTTCTATGATATTAAGGGACTTGAGGAATGGATTTTAACCTTCCATTGACACTTAAGAGAGTTAGAATTTCAATATAATGAGGTCTAATATTGGGGTAAAGGCATGGTTCCTAAAGAATGAGAAAATAATGTCTGAAACAAGCTTAAAGGTTAAGATAGAGAGAGAATTTACAACTATGCTAACTAAAAATGGAGTAGAGGAGTAAGAATTTGTTCACACAATTGAGTCTGAGCAACCAGTTGATCAAGTAGTGGAGAAGCGAATTAAAGAAATGCATGTGCAATCCCATAAGGAAGTTAAGGCAGTACTTCAAACCATCATAAGTCACATGTTTTCTTCTCAACCATCACCTAATAATTATGGCTCTTCCTCGTGACCAAATTCTTAGTTATTTTCCTAAGCTTATGATATGTTTTAGTTCTATGTAAACATTTACTTGATCTTTTGTAAACAAATGCTTATAGTGGCTTAAATGTGTTTGATATTTGTTAAACACTTAAAATGTTAATGTTATAGTTCTTATATGAATGGTTTTGATTATTGATTATTGTATAAAATTTGAGTGGTTTTGATTATTAAATTTGTAATGTTTTGATTTATATAGGGAAATTCAAAATTTTAATATCACATTTTGTTAGTTAGCAAGGAATTTTGCTGGGAATTGTTCCCAACTAAAATTAGCATATTTCACATGTTAATTAGGGAAATTGCAAGGAATGTTGTGAGTGAATGTCCATAATTATTTTTTTGTCAAAAATTTAGCTAGGGAAGCAGCTCCTAAATTGGCTAGGGATTTAGTTAGAGACTTCCCTAACTAAATTTAGCTAGAAATTTTATCCCAGGCAAAAGTCTTAGTTAAATTTATGATGGATGAGAGCAATCCCTAACTAAAATTTAGCTACACCTATTTTAGCTACAGAATTTTGCCATGGGCTTTTTCTTAACTAAATGTATTTTAGCTAGGAATTTTAGCAATTTACTTAGGAAACCGTCCCTAGCTAAATAGCATTTTTCTTATAGTGACCAAGTCTAAGCCTAAGTTTCACAGTCATCAACTAGTTCAATTACAAGCAGTGTTTCATTCAATTACAAGAAAAGACCCACTCAATTACGAACACGTCTTCGCTTAGTTACAAGAATGATTTCCTTATATTGAACCAAGTCTAAGCTTTAGTCTCATAGTCATCAACTAGTTCAGTTGCAAGTAGGGTTCTATTCAGTTATTAACAAATACCCATTTAGTTAGAAGCACAATTCTATTCAGTTACAAGCATATATCTATATTTATTTCACCAAGTATGAGCCAAAGTCTTACAGTCATCAATTGGTTTGGTTATAAGTAATGTTCTGTTTAGTTATAAGTAAAGATCCGTTTAATTACAAGCACATCTCTATTTAGTTACACACATAACTTTATTCAATTACAAATATATATATCTTTGTTAATGGATCCGAATATAAACTTAAAAATGAATGTATCAAATATAAATCTATACAACAACCAATAATCAATATCTAAACAATTATTTTCCTGGATATATATACAATGAATATTCATAACCAATAATCAATATCTGTACAATTATTTCTTGGATCTATATACAATGAATAATCATAACTAATAATCAATATCTATACAGTTGTTTCCTAGATCTATATACAATGAAAAATTTATTACCAAAATGGCAAGACATTCAAGCCGATTCATCTTGAAAGTCCACATAATACTACTTCATTTGATATTCCTCTTGATAAGCAACGCAGAGCTCAACCTAAAGTGGCCCATACTCCTGTATCCTTCAATACTTTCTCTCTATTTTTGTTTTTAGGATGCCTCACCCAATCACATATACATTTGTTTCTAAACTCTTGTATCTCAGCCTATAGAAACTTATGAGATTAAAATTGAATACACTATAAGAAATTAACCCATTTTTAACAGATAATTTCCATCAAAAAATGGTCATTTTTGGTCGAAAAATGCACTTTTCAACAAAATTTTTGATGGACATTAGTCCATAGGAAAATCAAGCATCTGAAACATTTTCTAATGAAAAAATTTTTCCGTCGAAAATTTTTGATGAACAAAAACCATCGGAAATAGAAAATTTGTTCGCCAAATTTTTTAATTAATTTTTTAACAAATTTTTCCATCGAAAAGGTACGTCAAAAAATTTATTAAATTTAAAAATGACAAAAATTTTGAGAGACTTCTTCCCTTGGAAATTGTTCTCTTCCCAAAAATTGGATTGAGGCTACATACATTGAGATGTAAAGTAATATTCAAATTAACTAATTCATGTACATTTTGGCTAAATAGGATGTGTAGAAAGAGGCCTAAAGCCAAAACCAAGATGGAACCCAAACCAGAGCAAATCTGCATACTCCAAGCCATCTTCAACTCTCGTCAAACCTAGTTTAGCAGGTCCTCTATACGTATGGAATTGCATCCCAGCACTTGACTAGATACCAGGGAGGTTGACAAACTCGCCTCCACCTCCCGGTCCATCATGGGAAGGTACAGATTGAATGTAGGCAAAGTTGCAAATGTGCATGAAGAATGATTAGACTGAGATAGACAACTCCTCAAAGACATTGAAGGCCGACGTATAGAAAGGATTGATGATGAGGGCCCTAAGGATATTTAGATGGAGAACATAGACATAAAATGCACCAAATATTTTTATAATAAATTTATTACCTAACATGTATTAAACTTTTTTGTTGAAATTATTTTTTGCAAGCTCTATTTTTGAATTATAAAATGTATAAAAGTGATTTTTTCCTTCTAAAGTTTTGGTTGTGTGAAGCTATGGGGGGCCTAATTGAAAGCTGCTGAGTAAATAGAATTGGATTAGGAATTGGATGGATTCTACAATATCTAATTCCACATAAATTTGTGAATATGAGATCATAATATATATATATATATATTGAGAAGTATTATTTAATAACTTGAATTTAAACATTTTGAATTAATAGTTCAGACTTAACAAGATTTTAGGGGCATCGACTCTAAGGTTGTTTGAATATTATTAAAGCAGTGACTATGTCGTAAAATGCAAAAGGAGGATCCTCTATGATTTGTTTGGATTTGTACCTTGACAACAATGTCGAGTACTTAAATAGAGAATACTATGGCATTCTATCTCATTTCAATTTATGAGAGTAATATCATGTAATATATAAAATTTTAGAGAGTTATTACTAAATAAATCGAGTTTAGGCAAAGATCCATCTCTTGCCAAGATTTCATTATGCTTTGGATGTAATCACCTTGAATTAATTATTCCCATTGTAGAAAAAATGGGTAAAAATAGGTTCAAGCATTTTTTAAGCTATAACATATAAATCATTTTTTAATCTTTAAATTCCTATTATCCACATTTGAGCATGGGTTATCAAGTTGTCATCATTATACATTAGCATGTATGCCAAAAAAAAAATTAAAATCTAAAACAATAATCTTTTTGATGGATGCTGATGGAAGTATCAAAATGACCAATTATGATAAAATATAAAGGGCCAAGTTGGACAATTGATTAATGCAAGTATCAAAATGAACAATTTATGAAAGTGCACATGACAAATTTTGATTCTACCTATAATACCCCAATTTAGGGGTCAATTGAAAAATTTTGATAATTTAGGGACTTAATTGATAGGAACAGGAAATTCAAGGACTTAATTAAAAGATTAGAGGGCCCAATTGATTTAATTTAAACTTTACAGGCCCAAATAGAATAAATCAAAAATAGTCAAAGACTAAATTGCATGTAATCCAAAATTGAGAGTCCGAATAGAAAATTTTCAAAAGATGGATTTGATCATCATCTCCATTTCCTTATTCGAAACCCTAATTGCAATCCTGTCAAATCTTCTAGATTTATGTGATTTGATCTCAAATTAAGCATACAATAATCTGAATTTAATCATTATCCATGTTTTATTATCTAAAACCCTAATTGCAATCTTATCAAAACCTCTAGATTTATGTGATTTGATCCCAAATTAAACACACAATCACATCAAATAAGCCATTTTGATGAGATTCTTCATTTAATTTCACCCAATCGCCTCTAGTTTTAGGAGAAATTGTCAAGACACAGTCATTGATTTTCGTCGCCTTCTCCCCCACCATTGCAAGCATCACCATCCTTTCTAATTTCATTTTTGTTCAATCAATGAAAGTGAAGCATTCATCTTGTCTCTCTTCAACATCAGAAGCCACCATTGCAAACTTGGAAGCTTGCCTTACTATGGGATTCACTCGATGAAGAAAGCAAAAAGACAACCTAGTTAGTCAGGTACGAATGGAGTTTGGGTTTGGATTTTGGACCCAATTATAGTTATGTGGAAAGGGGTTGGGTGTTTAATTGTGATATAAACCCCATATCATATTTGGATGATGGTTCTAGGTTATGGTTTAAAAGTTTAATATGGTTTTGAGATTATAGGTTCAGATCTAATGGAACTAGAATTGTAATTGAGAATATGAGTTTTGGACTTTTTTTGGGGTTTTGACATTGGACCCAAGGATTGGGTAATGAATATGAATTTGGATTTAAATTTGAGTTTCAAATTTAGTTTTTGTGCAAGAACTTGTTTTTTGAATTTGGTTAGTGAATTGAGTTCTAAACGTGGATCTTGAGATCTAAACTTAGTTTTAAATTTGGATTCTATATATTAATTTAAATAATTGATCTAAATCATCGGATTTAGATTAGATTTCAAATAGGGACTTGGATTTGTAAAATAATAATACAATAATAATAATAATAAAATGACAACAATAGTAATATAATATAATGAAATTGGACTTATATTAATATTCTAATTTTGGAACTAATGAGTTGAATTTGGATTTCTGGATTTAGATCAAGTCCTTAGATTTGGACTCTAGATTTTGGAATCTAAATATGAAACCGGATTTCTCTTTAAGGGAAGTAAATAAATAAAAATATAGAACTGTTAAATTTGGCTTCAAGTTTTGGACCTCAAGATTTAAACCTAGTTCTGTATTTGGATTATCTCAACTAAATGGGTTTAACTAAAAATTTCTAAAATAAATCAAACTCTTAAGTACTTAAGGATTCAAATTTGGACATATTGTCGCTTTTGTGATTTTTGATCCCTTAGAAGTTTCTCGTTGATGTTGTCCCAAAAGGCAACCCAAGAGAGATTTTGAATTGGGTATTTTTCACATAAGCTAAGTATAAAAATTTTAAAGATTGAATTAATGCAATTCACCTAAAATAAATATAAACAATTATAAATAAAGTAAAGAGAGTAAGAATAGGAAATGCAAATTCTTTTATAATAGTTCGACTTGTCACCCAAGTCTACGTCCACTCTCTCGAGCTCTAACCGGCTGAGGTTCTACTAGGTCCCTTACACTTGACAGAGGTAAGAATTCTCAATTACAAACAAAGTCCCTTGCACTTAATGTAGTGTTGATTAAATAGTTAAATCAATATTAATTATGTTTTCTTACGCCGAATTCACATATTATTACTTATTGAGATAATTCTCACCTCTTTATTTTCCCCCTCAGATCCCAACACCGATCCCACTGCCGGTCCTCTGCATTGAGCTCCAAGTGTCCTTTTTGGTGAGTCTCACACACTCCTGTAATCGTGTATGCATTTTACCGATGGTACATCTTGTAAACTTTATTTTGGCTCTAGTAGGTTTTAAATGCTCCAAACAGTCACAGATAGGAAACTCATCTTTTGGGTTTGTTTTGCATGGTTTTGATTGAAAAATTTAGTTTATATGCCTTCTTTTGTTGTGAAGGGGTTATGGGCTATGGATTGCTTGATATGCAGTTTATGTTACTTTACTTATGGGAAATTTATTTGAAACTAGTTATTCTATCTGCTTGTTGTTTTGTTGTAAAGATTAGGAATGCATGGCAAATGTCCAAATTTTAAGGGTGATTCTGCCGAAATTTCTAGAAATTTTCACACTTAGCCAAATTTTGAAATCTGTCATTAAGGCTTGCCAAGGATGGGTTACTCATCCTTGGCGCCAGTCACGGCTCCCAAGTTGGGGTCGTGACATGTATATATCTCCAAATAATAAACTCAACAATATAATTTGTCCATATTATCCATTATATAAAAATATATATATAATAATTTTAATTTGTTTTGTCACTATCAAAATAAATATGAAACATTGATACTAACAGTTGAATCCGTTCTACCGAAGATCAAACTATTTGATTATAACTTGTTTTATGAGTAATAATATGCATTTATAAGCATTTAGTATTTACCATATCTATTATAAATCCTAATTTTATATTATATAATTAATTTCTGAAATTTGAATTAATTTTGTTATAAAAACATAGCAAGGGACATGTATGTAATTTTTAAAATTATTTTGGAAAAACAATCTTTAATTATATTCGATTCTGTTTATATTTATAAATGAAATTTTCTGTTGAGCTATTTTTTTTTTTATTTCTGAAAAATTGTTTTAAGGGAGTTTCAGATTTTAAAATACTGTAACTAACGGCAATATACGCTAAACTGAGTGCACTCTGTAATGTATTCCCATCTAGTAGGAGTAGTGCTAGACTCTCGTGTTGGACAAACATGGTATATGTATATATTAGCAGACTAAAATGTTACCTTCTGATTTCTGTTATTAGCTGACTATGAGGTCACATCCTGATTTCTGTTCTGTAATGTTCTAGATCACGAGCTCCTTAAAATCTTTTATAATTGTAAAAGATTTAATATACTATAAAGTTTTCTATTATATCTATTATACTTGTCTCTTATTCTCATAAAGGCATGTTATTATTCATTAGGTTTGTAAACCCACCCTTTATCATTTTTCAAATTCAAAGTTTGATATTTCGTCAAGTCCTACCATCTGAGAAGATCTCTAATTCTATTACTTGTAAATAATACAGTTTTCTTCTATTTCTGTTAAGAACTATGAGGTGTTGGTAGTTGGGCTCTATTAATTACAGATAGGTCCTCTTCTATAATCGACAAGACTATTAGATTTGGAAATATATTATATTCGGATTATGTTTATACAAGATTCGATTTAGTTACTTTTGATTTATATGATAATTACATAATTTCTGTTGACTTGTTGGATGGAATTCATTCTAATCCTAACGCTAGTCATAGATATAAATTTTGGATCATGACACTACCTTATTTAATTGCTTCCAAATGAAATATTGTCTTCAACATGATGTCAACACATGTTGCAATGTGGCGCCTTCGATTAATAAGTCCTTTGTTGGTCCCTTAACTTATTCAATTTGTTCAATTTGGTCCTTCAACTTCAATTTGAATAAATACGGTCACTCAATGATTGTGTTAAATGTGTCAATCCAACGCAGGTAAATGTATTCCCTCGAATTTAACTTAGTGTTAATGTAGTGGATCCTATTAACCTCAATTTGCTTACTTTAAGATATGCTAACTTGGAGCCCATATCTAAAGATGATAATGAGCTGGGTTTTATAATACCTAAATTTAGACCAATATTAGAAAAGGAAATTCAGGTCCAAACTCAAATCCATGCAAGTCTATAATTTAATCTTAATACTCGAATCCATCAAGTACCCATTTACTCGGATCTATAACAAGTTATAAATTATTTTTATAATTTAGAGTAATGTAAATATCCAAAATAATTGTAAAAATTTAATTAAATTGTAAATGTGCATATTGATTAAATTATAAATTAAAGATTATATATTTTATATACATGTATATAAAATTTATATACAAAATATTATATATGCATATATATAGAGAGAGAGAGAGAGAGTAATATGTGTGTGTGTGTGTGTATATATATATATGTAGAGAGAGTAATATACTAATATGAGGGGTTTAAGACAGGGTAGGTAATATAGTATCTAGATCCACATCCAAACCCATGCAAGGACCTATTAATATTTAGATTCAAACTCAGATCTTTTTAGAAGTATTCAGACTTGAACTTATTAGAATAATTTTTCTAGATAGCTATTGATCCATATCCAATTACCATCCCCATCTTTGTCTAATTTTTATATTACATATATATATATATATATATCATTAAAACCATTAAGCAAGAATAAATTAAGTTCTTGTCATTCAAGATTAAAGTATACATTGCATTCAAAAGAAGACTAAGATGTTTGGTTTACAAAAAAAAAAAGTTGGTTTTATTAGATTTCTGGTTTTGTAGCCTTTTAGAATATTTGGTCCAACATGAAAAGAAACTCAAAATTCAAGGGAAAAAAAATTCAAAAATTCCAACTTTTTGAAAATGTAATTTTACCCTTTTTTTAGACTCTTCCAATTTTAATTATAATTTTTTATTTTTTTCAACATTCAAAAAATTCATTTACATACGAACTTTGTTGGAGGTAACCAAACAAAAGGAACTCAGCTTTTTAAGAAATTAGCAAAATTAGATTATCAAAAAATTGAGTTTTTCAAGTTATTCTATTTCTCAAATTTTCAAAATTTTTTCATGTTAAATCAAATAATCTAAAAAAATTTGAAACTAGATCAAAAGAAAAATCCAAATTTTGGATGAACTAAATAATCCCATTAACTTTTTTTAAATAGAGTGAAGATTGTGATTTTATATGATAAAAAAGTTTATTTTGTATATACGAAATAGTTTAATATAACATATGCAATAGAATATACGTAATCCAAATTAAAATTAAGAGATCAAATTGAATAAATTAGACAAATTAAGGAATTGATGGAGGTGAATCCTTTTTGCCTGTTATTTAGCTTTTGACCAGCAAAGGGAAGGGATGATTTGGCTCTAACTAAATAGTCGGGTGACCTAATTGTCAATTTTTGTGTTGGGCGTCCATATTGAGAATATCCAAATAGTCAAGGAACCATTTTTGAACCACCCCACGCCACACTAAAAGCAAACCACAACCGAAGCACAAAATATGCCTTCTGCCCCCCAGGGGCCTTTTCACAAACAGCTGGTTGCCGCCCTGTGCATTCACTAAGGCATGTAGAAGCGTGATTCATTGAGCATGATTCGCTTGGTTTGAGTTTCAGAATTTTCATATTCACACCCAATTCATCTGTACAGCCAGTAGTAATGTCCAGTCGAGTGTTTAGAGGTCTCCGTCTGCATGGAGCTCCCATCATTGATCTTAGACATTCTTCTATTCACAATTGCCTGATGGAGTTCTTACTGCAACACCGATTAATGACGACAAGCAAGCGAGTGCAAGACCGAAGCAAGAAGAAGAGAGTTCATGCCCTAGAAATCGCCACTGAGAAGTGGAAAATTACATCCAAAGTGCTGTTCCTGATGGAAATTTTGAAGCAGGAACGTGAACAAATCATACCCATAAGATCACTCGACCAGTACAGGAGGCAAATCAACTTGCCAAAACCCCATAAACTCTCAGATTTCATCAGAAAATCACCTAAACTATTCGAAATGTATAAAGACCATAAAGGGGTTTTGTGGGTTGGAATGACTAAAGAAGCTGAAGATTTGGTCAGGGAAGAGGAGAGCATCACTGAAGACTACTCAGAGAAAGCTGCAGAGCATGTAAGTAGATTCTTGATGATGTCAATTGACAAGCGTTTGGCTTTAGATAAGATTGCTCATTTTAGGAGAGACTTTGGTTTGCCCTTTGATTTTAGAAAAGACTGGGTTCATAGATATCGGCAGCACTTTAGGGTGGTTAAGAATGAGGATGATGTTGAGTTTTTGGAGCTTGTTTCTTGGAACCCATCTTGGCCATCACTGAACTAGAGAAGAAAATGATTGGTGTGTCCACAGATCACCAACCCGGGTTGCTTTCGCTTGCTTTTCCATGAAATTCCCTCCTGATTACAAGAAGGTGTATAGATATGGGGGAAAGATTGATCATTTTCAGAAAAGGCCTTATTTGTCCCCCTATGCAGATGCCCGGGTCTAAAAGCAGGGTCACAGGAATTTGATAAAAGGGCTGTTGCAGTGATGCATGAGTTGCTTAATTTTACTATTGAGAAGCGATTGGTCACTGACCATCTAACCCATTTCCGAAGGGAGCTTGTGATGCCCCAGAAGCTGATGAGGCTGCTATTAAAGCATTTTGGGATATTCTATGTTTCTGAGAGGGGGAAAAGATTTAGTGTGTTTCTTACTGAAGCATATGAAGGTTCTGAATTGATTGAAAAATGCCAATTGGTTAATTGGAAGGAGAAGGTTCAGAGTCTTATTGGATATAGAGGAAGGAAGAAGAAAATTGAAACTTTTGATGATTTTCCAGAAGAGGTGGATGAGGATTTGTTTCAGAGTGATCCTGAGGAAGATAGTGTGCGTGTGGAATTGGGGGAAGAACAGATCATGGGTCGTTTAGCAGACTCTTCTCTTATGGATGATTCTGAGATGGAGATTGGAGAGATTTCAAGTGCATACAAGGACTTGGAAACATGAAATGGTGTTTACAGTTATGTTTTCCATTACAATTTTGTTACTCACCTCCCATCTTTTTCTTTACTAGGTTATATTCATTTTCATAATATTCAATAAATCCCTTGCTGTTATGTTTTTCTCTCTTTATCCTGTTTTTTTCTTCTTATCTTTGGCATCACGCTTTACTGGAACCTAACCACTTAGCTATTTTTTTCCAGTTTCTTCATATTTTCTGCTTCCTAATATTTCTGTAAGGTGTGAATTATCAAATCCAAGCAAAATCTAGCCTGGTTTGCCCTGTTTGCTCGGATTTGATAGTTTTTTATTGAATTCTTCTTCAACCAATTACACTAGACATATAGATTTTATTTTATTTTTTCACTGTAAACCTCTTAAAATCTATAAGCTCTATTCTAGAAACTCTTAGATTTTGTTAATATTACTTAGTTTTTATTGTGTTGTTATCATTTCTTTTCACAATAAGGTTTGTTTAGCTGTTTCTTACAATTTTATTAGTTTTTCTAACATTGTTATGCTTATATAATTTCTACGAAGTTATGAAATTTAGCTTTGGATTGCTTTTTACTGTGTTCAAATTAAACATGTACAAATTAGGGATATTATAGTATATTTAATTATATAAAAATGCAAGATTCACTAAAGAACAATTTAAAGCAAATATATAAGAGCCTGAATAGAAAAGCAATGCATATGCCTAAGATTGCAAGACTATTTGTCATTTAGTTTAGATAAGCTAGACACCTATGTGCATGAAAGATGATGCCGAGCCAAGTTTACCTTCAATGAAGATTCCAAGTAATACAAAATGGACAATAAATCAACTACTTTACTGGGACATGATAGGTCAAGCCATCTTAAAGAAGCAAGATTTGCAAATTGTTGTGGTAGGATCTTTGAACACAACATTTGAGAGGTTAAGGTATGTGAGTCTTGTGAGATTTGATAGTCCTGACGGTATCTAAGGACAAAAAATTGTTGAAGCTGATCTCAAGGTGGTGGATGTGGCCAACATGAAAAGAGATGGGGATACTATGTCTTGAGTATCAAGGCATTAAATATGGCAAAGGTGAAAAGAGATGAAGATATAATAACGTGGGTGATAGTGGACAAGTTTGAAGTCAAAAAAGAGTTCTTAATTTAATTAAGAAAAGTTGATGTCAAAGAGATGGAGATATTATATCTTGGATGGTAGTGGACTTGTTTGAAGTCAAAATGAAGTTCTTAGTTGAATTGAAGTACCATGGTCTAGAACAGGATTAGGGAGTAACAGCTAGAACATGTCCTTGGTTGGAGCAGAGTATTCCCTTCGACTTGCAGCAGCTTTGGCCTTGCCATGATGATAACCAGTGTAAAGTCTGTATGAGATGATTTGAAGCTTATTGAAAGCACTGCTCTTTTTTGGTCATGACTACTGTTGACAAGAGACTGCAGAGAAGAGAAGAAATAGAAGGTAATATATTATCTTTCATCGCTGAGGTATTTTCTAACTGTTTTGTAATTTGCAAAAATTTTAAGGGTACTTGTAATAGTTGTCTCAGCAACAGTTATAGGTAGTTCCTCCAAGCCTGATTTTCTTACTTTTGTCTCAATAATATATTGCTACCATTTCTGAGCTGGATCTGTTGGAGGCTTCTGGCTACCTGTTGGTAATGGTGGAGGAATTGACTAGAGGTAGTCACTTACAATCACACCCCATCAAGGATGGGTTCTAAATGCACAAGCATATTGGCTTAAAGTTAGGAGCAATAGCTTTATGAATTTAGATTGCTTCCTGCAATCAGTTCTTTATTGAATCCTTGAGTTGGCTGTCCCCATATATGTATAATCCTTCTATAGAAAGGCCATTTGTGTTAGAGTAATTCCTGAAGTTCCCAAAATGTTTATCAACTTTGGCAAAATGGGAAAAGGATATGTTGCTTCAGGCAGCCATTTGGTTGACATGTATTTCACCCAACTTTGGTTTAGTTGCTACCTTCCTGGTCTTAATGGAGCTTCAGATCTTTTTCTCAGTTGTTAACGCCTTACCCATAACATACACCTCACCTTCTTCCTTCTGCGACTGTGATGGTAGGTATATTGTTGTCATTCCTTCAATTATCAACCTCTCATTAATGAACAAAGGAGCCTTTCCTTTGTAAACAACTCACCAGGAGGTTCAGATCTATGGCTTTGGACTTCTAACATTGTTTCTTGAATACTTGCTCTGATTTCCTATGGTTTGAATTTATCCAAAATAAATGGCCTCCCATTCAGTTGTTCAATTCTGTTCTCAATCCAATGTCCATAACATGCTTACTGCCTGTATGTCATTGGGTGCTTTCTCATCAGGTTTCATTTGCTTACAACATGTGACTTGGTAGGACCTGGAGGATGTTAATTGTTAAGCAAAAAAACAAAAAAATGGTAATCCCCTCCGCTTACTGGTGTTGCTACACCCATTGCTAGCTATTTTTAGCAAACAAAGAGAAACAGAATCCCCTCTGCTGCAAATATTCAGAAGTTTACACACCCTATCTCATAGGCTTCTGAGCTCTCTGTGGCCCCCAACATGTCGGTTATTATGCAAAATTGGATCCAATTTGTTTTCCTTCAAACTTATTACACTTACCTTTCCAGTATCATATTGTGCCACTGTTCAAGAATCTTGTTGATTTGGTTGTTGCTTTAGGTTGTTTTCATTAATATTTTTGTTTGGAACCTTGAATTTCTTAATTGTTTGAGTGAGAAACTAATGGACCTTCTAATTAGTTATGCCAGCTTTAATCTAGGTAGAGTTCAAGGGTTAAGAGATATTTAAGCACATATTTGTGATGTCTATATGGTATATGTTTGTATTGGCTCAGTCATTTGGATTGTTTCCACATTTGACAAAATCTGATATTCCTGTAAAGTTTTCTCTTCTTGATTTTTTGTGTTGATTTTATCCTGCCACTAGTTGGTCAGATAGTTTGCAATCTAGTGGTAAGTGCAGTTTTTACTTGACGTCTGCAAAAATGAATCAGAATTTTATTTTCTTTGACCATATTTATTCTCTGGTTTGGTGTTTGGTTTTACTCTTCTTCTACAGGCACCAAATAGGAAGCACCTAAATCAAGTTGCACATGGATGGGATTGTTTACTAATGAAGTTTCACCCGTCACGTGCGAATTAATTTAGTTCAGTTGGCTGCATTTTTTACTATTAATACTCACAAAGTAGTTGGTGCATTTATCATGGAAGGTCTGTTACTTTTGGAACATGGAAGGGGGAAGCCATCAGTTGGACTTAAACACTTATAAAATATAATATTTTAGGGTGAATAATTTTGAGACGAAGAATTATGATGAAGGCACTGAGAGGTTACCTCTCAAACACCATTTCATGCCAGAAAGAAATGTTGAATTCCTAGAAAACATATGTAGTTCATGCATTCAAGTGATTCCTTTATGTCTTAGGATATTAAATTCCGACTTTGCAATATTAGACTTTGTCTAAAGCTAAAGAAATATGTACTATGCCTTCGATTGGTGGTTTATTACTGTTGGAAAGCTATTCTTACCTTCTACCACATTTAACTTACCCAGAAAAGAAAATCTACTTGTCCCATTCTTTAGTAATATTTTTGGCTACCAACTGTTAACTATTATTTCCCTTTTTCTGCATTTTAATTTGTTGTTTACTTGATCACGTCAGATTTAGTTATTTCTCCTCAGCTTTGTTGGATTATGTGGAGAAATCATCGAAAAGACAAGAGACAGAAGGGGGGAAAGAATCTGCTCTGACAAATTTTGGAATTTTCAATTGAGTTGGTCATTCTATTGAAAGTGGTCACTTGGAAGGCTCTCTTAGGTAAAGGAAATGTCTTATTTTTCTTTCTTATCCTGCTTTGTTTTGCCTACTTATTCAATGTCTGGATGATTGTAGTTTGTGTGATTTGGTTTTTTGATTTTCTTATATAAATTTACACCATTAGGTCTTGACTACTATATCTTTAACTGAACAAAATGAGAATTATGACATAGTTGGATTCTTTCAAGGAGGTGCCTATTTAAGGATTCTTGAGATTGTTTAACATATTAGAGTGATTGATACATTATACAGCAGAAGTATCATACATCCCCTTTACCAATATTCTTTTGCATTCACTTTTAGTTCCTGAAGATCTACTTGAAGCTTGTTTGCCTTTAAAATCAGCATCAATCTGTTTGTTATTTATTTCTTTCGTTCTATTGCAATACTTATGAGTGAATTGTTTTCTGTATTCAGGTTTTGAAGCTTGATTGGTGATCAAGGGTTATGCTCAAATTTATGGGAACTATTCTGAGACTTTTTCCCCAGATGCTAAATTGGCCTCTATTTGTCTTTTTATTTCTCTTGCAGCTTCTCGACACTGACCCTTACATTAGTTAGATTTCTTCATAGTGACCTCAAGGAAGAAGTGTATATGGAGAAATCCTCAGATTCTGTTGCTTAGTGGAAGTCTAGTAGGGCATGTAAACTGAGGAAGTTCTTGTATGGTCTCAAACAATCTCCACATGCTGGTCAGAGAAGTTCAGTAATGTTTTTATTGATTTTGGTCTACAAAGAAGTGTACATGACTATTTAGTATTTTATAAGCAAGCTAATTTGTTTTAGTGTATGTTGACAATATTATAATTATAGGAAGTGATATTATAAAAATTGATGCTCTTAAGTTTTCTCTTCATACAGTCTTAAACAAAAGACTAGGATACTCTCAAATATTTCATGGGTATTGAGGTCCCTCAGAGTGAAAAATATATTTGTTTTTCTCAAGTAAGGCATATTTTAGACTTGATGAAAAGGGTATGAATGCTGCCCAACCAGGTGATACTCCTACGTGCCTAATGTGAAACTTGGAGCTGAATATGGAGACTTACTAAATGATCTTGAGAGAGATTGGAAGTTAGAAAACTAAATTGTCTCACAGTGCCGCAAGCTGAAATTGTTTTTCTTGCTAGTATGTCAAGTGTGGTAATGGTGATATCATGTGTTTGTTTGAGAAAGCTTAGTCTCATGTAAAAGTGAAAAAACAGCGCTGTTGCTGTGTCTAATGCAAAGTTTGAATATAGAGTTATGGCTTAAATCACATGTGAACTTGAGTATGTCTTCTGGAGGAGATTTGTGTAGGAGACCGTTAGACTATGGAGTAATGTTATGACAAGCAATTCATTATTTATATTGCGTCAAATTCTATATCTAAAGTAAGAAAAATATCTATTTGATTCTGGGTGTTAATCTACTAGATAATATTAAAATAAAAAACATAATGAGGTTAATTGGCTTTTTTTCCCCTCATGAAAAGCTCCATCAAGGAATAATCCCTACTGGATATATTCACATTGCAGAACAATCGGCTTAGGTTTGTTAAAGTTCTAGCGGAGAGTCGAGTTATTTCATAGTTATGACAAGCTGGGCATATGTAAACTTTATACTCCATCTTCGGCTAGAGTGGTATTAACTTACTTAAGTAAATGTTTACTTGTACGTAGACGTCTATATGTACAATGTGCCTAGCAGTTAAGTTAAGGCTTCGTGGTCTTCTTTTCTTTTCTTTTCTTTCTTTATTTAATAATTACAGTGAATACCCGACAAGATGTCATCTTTGTTTCACAAATCTATTTTTTTTACCCCTGATATTCTATTCAATAGATCATAAGTGAATACCTGACAAGATGTCATCTTCATTTCAAGAATTTATTTCTTTTGCCCCTAATGTTCTATTCAATAGATCATAAGTGAATATCTGACAAGATGTCATCTTCATTTCAAGAATCTATTTCTTTTGCCCCTAATGTTCTATTCAATAGATCATAAGCGTAAAATATCAAATTAAATATATTGAAATTTGATTTCGAATATAATGAACTATTATTATATTTCATTCAAAATTATATAGAATTTATATTTATTAAATTATTCTCAAATCTGATAGGCAATATAAAATTCAATAAGAATATCCAATCCGACCAAAAAATATTTTTTTTATATTTAAGTTCCTCACTCTATTTCATCAATCATATTACTCCTTAAATATTTCTAATTTTCTCAATTTAATCTCTATAACTTTGAATTTATCAATATCATAAATAAGATTATTAATTTAATTAAAAAATATTATTAAAATTTGGTTTTGAATTCTTAATAGACTGGATTGTATCATGCCATATTAAATTCACTTATTTCGAATTATGTATATTTATAATCAAATTTGATTTATCGAATATTTTAATCAAATTTGAATTTAAAATTTTGGATAGAATTCAGATCACGATCGACAAAAATCCAACCTATTGATAACTAATTTATTATTCTCTTTCTTTTCTTTTTTTTTCAATACTTCATTTCCGGAGACTTTTGTTGTATGCTTTTATGTACTATCTGTGTGGTGTGTTAATTATATTATTTTATTTAGGAGTTAACCTTATCAATTGATCTAAACTATCCTCGAATGATCACTTAAACTTCTTCACTAAAAAAATTATCATTTGCCCTTCTAAGTTTTAGTAGTCATTATATTAACTATTTTAATTTCATTGATATGAGCAAAATACGGGGCTGTTGAAATTTTTGAATGAAAATTCCCCTATTATATCCTCTTTACATTATATTCCTTAAATTATCACAAATTCATTAATTAAATCTCTGAACTTAAAAAAAAAAAAAACATTTACCCTCTAATTTTGAGAAACCGCGTTAAGTTTACTAGTCACTAAGACTGTCAATGGAGCAGATTTTAATTCGAATCCAATCCAAATTCGATCCAATTATTAGATGGGTCACATGGTTTGTTGCACCTCTTCTAGTATACACCACTCTCACCACTCTGCCAAAAGGCACCCCGGGATGAGCCAGATAGTTAAAAAAAAAGTCACGTTAATAAACTTGTGATTGGCACAAATTATTTGTTGAAAAAAAAATAATATATTTTCAAATTAATTCAAAATGAAAAGGATAATAAATAGAAAGTGTTTATTCTTTTGTGTTCTACAAAAAAAAAAAAAGGAAATTCCAAAAAGTGCCAGCATAAAAGATTATTCCAACAATTCCGAGGAACTATTTTCAATATTGGAAATGAAAAAGACAAGAAAATAATTTAATTTTAAAAGTTCTTAATATTTTGAGAATTTAATTTTTCTTTAAAAAATAAAAATTAAGTGGAAAATAAACTCAAACTGGCTATCAATTTTAGTTTTTTAAAGTCGTAGACGGTCTATTTTGTTTTTTAAATAAACAGATAAATAATTTTTTTAGTTAAGGGACTTAACTGATAAATAAATAATGGTTTAAGGGGGTTCAATGTAAAGAAAATAACAATATTTCCGTATGAAAAAATTAACAATTCCGTACTTATCTGACATTAACAAAATTAAAACGACGGATGTAAAAATTGTTAAAACTCAGTAAATTAAAGGGTTTAAATAATAACTTAGCGATGGTTTAAGGGTTAACGAAATTAACCCTTGTATTTACTCAATTGTTTCCCCGGTGGGCATGGCATTCTGCAAGACAGCTCCAGGACATATACAAGTTGCTGAAATTCACCTTGGAAGTAGTGATGGCCAACCGTCTTGACTTGGATTTCAGTTGACCTAACCTTAAATATGGAACAAGTCGGGTTAGGGATATCACCAAACCTAGCCAAACCATACCGCCCAACTAACAAATTATGCTGTTAATATATTTAGCATATTAATATACTATTTTATCTTAATAATATAAAACTTTAATATTAATATATAGCATTGATAATAAATAAATAAATAAATTAATTAATTAATTAGCAAAAGTTTCTCATATATACACAATTTTGGCCTAAAATATTTTTTTCTTTCAATTTAGTGCAATGCAATGTATTACTAGCAAACTAACCTTAAATATAATATTTGTGATGAATTATATATAAGTATATTATGTTAATAATTTTAAACTTCAAAATTATTTATTACTTCATATGTTTTTTCAAAAAAAATTATTTTGGGTTTAGATTCTATTCTTCAATGTATAAAATAATAAAAATATGATGATTTAGAATAATTTAGATTTAAATTATTGTTTCTAATATCAAATCCTATCCAAATAGTACCAACTACAAATCTTATAAGATCTCAGATTGGATTCAAATTCAAATATGACATACCATTATCAGATTCATATTTAGATTTACCATGATCTAGTCTCAATCTAACTCAATTGGAAAGTGAAGTCTGGCCAGGATTCTCCTTGGACTGCAGTGTTAAAGGGGAAATATGGTAAAGGTGAGGATTGAGCTCTTTCTACGTCGTACAAGCCTTCGAACTCGAAAAGATGGAAAGATAGTTCAAGTTTGGCAAGTGTTATCCAAATTCAAGTTTTTGAGACTTGGTAACGGCTCAAGAGTGGACTTTTGGAAGGAAAAAATGGGTTAGCCTTGACTACGTGCTAGAGATGTATAGGAAGGAGGCAAGTAGCTCTACAGGGTTTGCAAGGTTTTTGATATGGTAGACAACAAAAGGGATTGGAATTGGATAGATTAAGGGGTCTCCTCCATTCTCCTAGTTTGTGTAAGCTTCAAGCCATACCCCCTCCCTCAAAAGATCTTAAATTGGATACTACAGTTTGGCCCAAGGGAGAGCAACGAGGAGTTCAGTGTCAAGAGTGCATACAATCTACTTTAGGGTAAGAGCTTGCTGCATAATTCCTTTGGTTGGAAGAAAATCTAGAAGCTCTAGGTCCTAGAAATGGTGAGAATTTTTGCTTGGCTTGTTCTGCATGGGAAGTTACTCACCAACCTCCCAAGATCCAAGTGAAGTGATTGTAATTCTGGTTGCAATGAATGTGGTGCTAGGGAAGAAACAGTGATACATGTTCTAAGAGAC
>CAJVSB020000687.1:0-30570 GCA_911865555.2 Thlaspi arvense | reverse complement strand
TGTGCCCTGCGCCATAAGCAAACTCGGCTTCTGGCTGGTTAAAAGATTTAGAGAAACGCTGAAAAGATGTCATGTAAGAAAAAAAAACACAAAAGTTAGACATTGTTTATGTAAGTTTGAAGTTCTAATGAAAAGTATAAATATTAAGGCAATACCAGTGGTCATCATGGCAGACTTGATTGTAGCAGGAGACCAAGATGGATAGAATGATTTGATGTAGGCAGCCACACCAGAAGCATGTGGGCAAGCCATTGATGTTCCAGATATTATATTATACGGTACCCTTCTTTTATCTTCTTTTACACTTGATACTGGCGCCCCCTGTGACCATGCTGCCAGAATATCGACTCCAGGAGCAGTTAAATCCGGCTGAAACAACGCAAATTGCAGAGTTTGAACGACAACGAGAGAGATTAAGTTTGAGAATATATATTTTGAATTTCCAAGCTTATATGTAGAATTCAAGCTAAGATTGTTTTATAGATAGGCTACCTTGAGGATATCACCTGTAATAGAACTTGGACCTCTTGAAGAGAAGGTGGCTACATATGGTGCTAGTGTATCATTGAGCTGGTTGGTCTTGAATATCGATGCAATCGGATTTCTATTATGCATTTGCAACACGTACACAGGATCCATTTGACCAATAATTAGTATCCATTTGTCTTTAGTTAGTGGAGAAACAATAGCATTCTAAATACCTTGTTGAGTTAATATAATCGGCAATGTTATTACCATCAGCGGCACGAACAAGAGCTGCTGGAAAGGGATAGGAGTCGGCATAACCATCTAAAAGTTTACTTCGCATCACTGTTCCAGCTGCACCTGCCAAAAATGGTGCTTTCCCAGAAGTTCTAGCATCGCAGAGAACGATTTTACCTTTCACTAAATTTGAGTCCAGCGAGTTTCCCGTGCAAAACCTGCATTTCCATTGTCAAGAGAAGGCTTGTGAACCAAAAGATTTCCTTCAAAATAAAGATAATAGTTTCTAGTACCTGGAGGAACCGGTGTAGTTTCTAGTTTTATTTGTTGCATCTCCACCATAAATCATAGGGTACATCTTCAATGGATCAAATGTGTTGATGGAAATTCCCTGTATCAGATGCAAGATGAATGCTACTATTAGTTGTTTTGAAAAAAAATCTGAAACCTTGACAAGTTCTTAAATTAGAAAGATTTGAAGAATGAACGAGAATTCATCAAAGGAAGCATCACCTCAAAAATCATCTTGTTACCCAGCTGAACCTTGGTGGAGAATTTTCGGTCAATGGTGCTAGCAGCTACTGAGAGAAACCAGGGAGCAACATTCGAAATGGTGCCAATGTTAGGACCATAATTGCCTCCTGACGCCGAGGTGAGAATCCCGTTTTTCATGGCATGAAAGGACCCAATTGCAATCGGATCATGTAAATAATCTTTGGGAGACCCCCCAACAGAAAGAGAGATTATATCAACGCCATCCGCAATAGCATCATCAAATGCTGCAAGAACGTCGGCATCTTGACACCCATCAGACCAGCATATTTTGTAGACAGCAATTCGAGCCCCCGGGACACCTCCTCGAGCTGTGCCCTCAGCAAGGCCATACAGACTGGCCATGCTTACGAGTCCTCCGGCTGCTGTTGATGCTGTGTGTGTTCCATGGCCGTCGGTGTCTCTCGGAGACCTGATATCTTCTTCCTCAAACTCACCATTGCTCCTGTAGTATCTTGCTCCAATAATTTTGCTGCATTTTCATTGAAAAATTGGTATGATCCGCGTAACCTTTTGTTCTATGATATAGACTATGCACAAATTTAAAAAATTTGATTGCATGTCTCCAAAATTTATAATATTTTTTTACCAAAATTTATATTTTTGCTTTTATTTATATGGAAACCTCCCGCTCTCACTTCCGTCATTCCAGATGACTTCTTTAATTTTATCTTTCCCAGTAAAAACAATTTAAACGTGTATAAAATAACCTATTCAAGGCCTAAATTATTAACTATATTGGAAACCCAAAATTTGCATAAACAAGAAACGAGCTGTAATATTCTAAAAGAATTAAAACTATAAGGAAAAAATCAGAACAGGGAAAATATTACAAAATGTATCTATGAGTATCCTACAGGAACTACACCAAGTTGTGACGTGGGCTTACTTGTTGCAGGTGAAATTGGATGATGTTACGCAGAAGCCTTTCCATTTGCTTGGCGGTGGCCCGAATCCATCATCTTTGAAGCTCTCAGACTCTGGCCAAATTCCGGTGTCAAAAACTCCGATGATAACGTCGCTTTCAGTGGTTTTTCTACCGACATTTGGGGAAAACTCATGAAATCCCATGATCTTGTTGTGTGGAGTTGCAGCTTATCGTTACGAAAAACAGAAACCACTCCTTCCATTCCTGCATATTGAAGAGTACAAACAAAATTTTATTAATCGCAATAAAGAATATACCTCATAATTTTTAACATTTTTGGTTCCCTTACCAGCTATCTTGTGCATTTCCTCTTCTGTTAACAGGGCGACAAATCCATTGAAGCTCTTCTTGTAACTGCGGAGCAGGGATGTTGATGTGCTGCTGCTGAATGCATTCCCTCACAAAGGTTATATAGGTTTATATATATATATATATATATATAGAGAGAGAGAGAGAGAGAGAGAAAGGATCAATTAATCCTAGGTATAAGTGTAAAAACTTACACTATATCTTACATCGTTGATTTGATCAAAATCAACAGTATAGATTAATTACAGTTGATTTAAATGTAAATTAATTATTGGAAGTTAGTGGAAGACAGCTGTAATTAATTTACACTATTAATTTTGACTAAATCAACGGTATAAGATATGTTGTAAGTCTTTTACGCTTACATTTAGTGTCAATTGATCTTTTCTCATATATATATATATATATATATATATCCAAAGCTGATCAATTTTCATTTTGCTATTTTCCAAGTGCTTTTCTCGGATATACAAAAATATGGTGCAATCCAAGAGTTTCATTTGTCTTTGTGGCAATTGGGTTAATGGGTATTAAGCTATTGATATCTCATCTAAGGCGTCATTCATTCGATTGGTATGATAAGATAGGATAAGATTATCACGCGTTCGGTTGGTGTGTAACAAGGCTGGATAAAGATACATATGAGGGTATGGGGATAAGTTATCAGGGTTTTTGGGAGGATAAAATTTATCCTCCCTAATAAGCTTTGATTTTGGACACAAATGCCCTCCCAATCTCCTCCTTCACGTAACCAGTCTTCCTCTTCCCTCTCGATCTTCGGCTGCAGTGTTTGGTGATTGTGATTGCAATTGTGCCGCCGTCGATGACGCAAAGGGAGGAAGGGTTAGAGGGAGTCGACGTAGCCGGTGGGGGTGAGGTGGAAGAGGAGATGGCGATCCACAAGCATAGTGCCCACAAGCACAGAGTAATTCAACCACGAGTGCAGAGGGAGACGACTTGCATTTGCCCATTGTCGACATCACCAGAGCTTTTAGAGCTCGTTCATGGCGTTTGGCTCGATTTGAAGACCCGACTTCTCTTCTGACCCGAACTCGATCGATTCTGGGCTGACTTCTTGGTCTACCGGGGTCGGCTGACCCAGGCCAACATGTCAAAGGGAGGTGGCAGGCTAACAAAAGGTAGGCAGTGAAGGATGAGCTGATCCGAAGAAGGTCCGACTATGTTGGTTTGGTTTTTTTTTTTATTTTTTAAACCCATGAGGGCTTTTTGGTAAATTTAAAATTTTATTCTATTTGTTTTTTGTTGAACTGAACGTATAATAACACTATTTAATCTGGATAAATTCATCCAGTCTTATCCTATCCCACTATATTCTATTCTTCCATCCGAACTATCCCTAAAAGTATAAAGTTTTAAGAGAAAAAGAAAAGATGATGGAATAAGTGTTGTGTTTTAAAGTACACTTGGAACAAACATGTTAAAAAGTCACAACTTTTGGGGAGAATTTCAAAATTCTCTCTCAAATTTCAACATTTCAGCAAAATCATCCATAAACTTTAGAATTTCAGGGATGATTTTATTATGCAAATGAAATTTGAGAGATGATTTTGAAATTCTTCCCAACTTTTGGAGGTAAATATAATGTATGACTAAGACAAATCCAAGTCAAGGTGATATTGTATACAGGGAATAAAAATTTACCAAAATAATATTGTATTTATGTGTCTGAATGGGTGGGTGGGTGGGTGGGTGCGTGGGTGTGTGTGTTTGTCAAATTTGCAAATACATGAGAGGTCATCTACCTTCCAAGAACTTGTTGCAGCATGCTTTCATGGAGGCTTGACGTAGACAAGTCATCCTTAGGAAGGTCTCCCATATAAACAACGTACTCCTACAATAAGATTTTATCAACTCAAAAGAGAAAAATAAAAATAAAAATTAAAAAATAAACACTGGTGCATATAACAATATATGTATTGGTCTATTTGTATATTGTAAAAGGAAAATTAAACAGAGAATAATAAAAAAATTTCTTCTGAAATAGTAAACTAATATTTTAAAAGACAGAAAAGCTAAAACAAATATATATATATATATATATATATTTATATTTTTGCCTCTCGAGCGGCATCAGAAGCTGATGAAGTGGAGAAACAGAGCAGGAGAAGCCATAAAACAAGAGGGACTCTGCTTGCCATGGAGAGCTCGTAGCTTTCCCACTGAAGATCTTAGAGAATAAATTCGACCTCTTTCTTGTAGGAGAGCTCAGAGCTAGGTAGGACTTTATAGGAGCAGCCATTGACCCAGTTTCACTCGGTGGTATTATTGAAATGTTGACTGTTTATTTCTTTAAAAGTGATTGAGTTGAAAGAGGCAGCATTTACCCATTCAGAGAGTAATGAAACTTTCCTAATCCCCATTTCTTTCTGTACATTAGAGATCATTCCCATGCAGACCGATGAACTTCCTTAGGTACTCTCATTTTTCTAACTGTAAACTTTATTGGTCAATTTTCTTAACATGTCAGTTTCTTATCATATCGGTGGAAGAGAAAAATGGTGACAGGATGGAAGAAATTAGCAAGGAAACGCGCATCGGTTCATTCTAGATGACTAACCTATAAACCATTTGGCATTCATTGAACCTGTCATTCATTTTAAAAATATGGCTTCGAAGACATTTGATTTTTCTTCTTGAAATTGACTTTTAACAATTTGTTTTTTTATTTAATTTAGTAAAAAAATAAGAAAAAATAAGCAGACTGCTTTAAACAATAAATAAATAAAATAATTAGTTACACATCTTAATTTTTGTAGTTGCTTATTATCATCTTATATTTAATTTTTTAACTTACATTTTATTAATAACTATATATTTTTTATATAACGAGCATTTTATTCGAATAAATAGCTATTTATTTACCAAATATATGGCATAATATAATAAACAATTTTAAATAAATAAAACCATGCCTTTAAAAAAGGAATTTTAGACATAATAAATCATGCGAAATATATTTCTCATAACAAGATGGGAAAGTAAGAAATATTGAAATATTTTTAGAGGATGGTGATGAGATCTGTATCTGGTAAATTCTTGTATATATTATACATTTATGGCAAATTAATATGAAAGATAATAAAAACTAATTAATAGAATTGAAAGAACTTATTATGTCATAAATAAAAATTATAAATTATGATTTGTATTCTCACTATATAATATAAATTTATTTAAATTTACTATATTAGACAATTTCCTATTAGTTATATGTGATAGTGCAAGTTTCACGAGGACTTGGGAGTCGTTGAGAAGCTTGCACTATTTTGGCTTCTTCTGTGTCCTTTCTTTCTCCTTTATTTTTCCCCCCGTTTTTCCACCCTTGGTCGGGAATAATTATTAAGTTGGTTGGCAAGGGAGGGCGGCAGAAAGGTGAGAGAAACCGTGTCGGGACAGCCTGGTAAATATTGACCATTTAAAAGGATAGATTTACAAAAATATCATAGGAAATATTATAATTTATTTCATCATGTTGACGTAATTCTCAAGGACCAACCGCGGCCAATACAAACTATATTAATATTAATAAAAAGGCGACGGTAGGGCGAGATCGTGATAAGCGTTTTCTTGGAAAATTTATATTAATATTAATAAAATTTTATTATATATTAAAATAAATATTTTGAAAAATTATTTGTGAAAATAAATTAATTTTATTTTAATTGAGATATTGAGCTTGAGAGACCGATTTTTGCAGGAGGATCAATTTTTCTGAGGAGTCGGTTCTCTAATTTCTTCACTGAAAAATCTAGACGGACATCATGCAGAGAAAAATCTAGATTTTAGCAATATAATGATTAATTTTAGATCATATTTTATTATGTTTATATTTTTAATAAACATTTTTTTATTTTAAAATAATTTTTTACTTTTTTCTTTTTTAATTTAGTATATTAAATACAATGATAAAATAAAAATTTTTATTTTATAAGTATGTAATAAATATATTCATAAAATATTAATTTAATTCCGCTTTCATTCCATTTTGTGTATACTCATTATATCCAACCATATATCACTTGCACATTAATTCATTTCTCTCACCTCCTACGTGATAAAATGTATTTCTAATTAGGAAAAAGATTTTCTCAAGGCGTAGAATGTGGGCATGGAACATTGTGTATAGGCATGAAACTGACTGATCCCTTGCAAATTTCAACGCAGAATTTGTGGACCATGTTTTTGATTTTAAGCCCATGGGAAAAACGACGCTCCTCGTCAATTTCCCTTGCATTTGACGAACATCGTTTTCAGGAGGACAAGCGTCTATTTCACTTTGGACAATCCAGGCCTCCCCCTGCTTCCTGGAAGTTTAAACATTCCAATTAAATATTATTCTTGTATTTAAAAAATCCAAAATCCAGCTTCCACTACTAAAAAAAAAAAAAAAAAATTAGTGGCCGAAAATAAGTGACAAAATAAGTGGCTGCCGGAATGGGTCACTAAATAGTAATCAATTAGTGATTTGTTAGTGACAGGTTCAGGCTCATTTTGTTTGAAAAAAAATAATAATCGATTCGTGATCGATTTATAACCGATTCAGGCTCATTTTGTTTGAAAAAAATAATAATCAATTCGTGATCGATTTATAATCAATTTTGTGACTGCAGTCATTTCGATCAAAAAATCGGTTACAAAATTAGCAATTGACACTATTTTAATTATAAAATAGTCACTAATTAGTGAACGCATCTGCGTCGATTACAAAATTTGTGTCACACCTCAACCTCTCAAACCTAAGGGCATGACAGTGGGGCAATAATCAACACACTGCTGGGTAAAATCCGGCAGCATGCCGGCTACTGTAATCCCTATCAAAAATGGCCTTAAGGCCTAAGTCTGAATACTTGCTTAAAACATCAATTTCACATGATATACATAACTTGCAATAATTCATTCCATACATAACTTAAGCATAAATCAATCCTATATCACATTTCCAAAACCATCTAATATCATGCTATGCTCAACCCACCAAATAATACTAAATTAACTATAATCATCCACAAGACCTCAAAACAATACAATCTATTACAATTATCCAAAATATAAATTAACTCCCATCATACATAGCTCATATCCACAAAACAAAAACCAAATAAGTCTCCAATAGCTTGGCCCAACCTGGTGCTATAAAGTGCAAAACACAAATGATACGAACACCAAGATTTTAACTCAAAAACTCGGCATCTGCAAGGGAGAAAAATATAGTGGGTGAGACTAACATCCCAGTGAATGGTAATCAAACTAATCCCAGTGGAAACAATCAGTTTTTGTAGCTAATTAAATAATATAACATTCTTGAAGAGTTTCATATCATGAGGCATAATAATTGAATTTTCAACAATGCAAAAACTAAATTGTTATTTTTGCAAGTCATAAAACATAAAAGGGCATAAGCATGAATCATAAAAGTTTTCATAAATATCATAGAAACATCATAAGGGTCGTATTTTATATTCACATAAACTCTGGTCGGATGTGCACAACCGAAGGTGTCTGGGGGCAGTAAAATCATAAAACATAACATGGGCCCTCATTGGGCAAAACATAAATATGTCGGGCGCTACAACACCGTGTAGCTCGCGCTAGGTGCCGCCACTCCCCAGCCAAGCTAATACAGTCTTTGGCGCATGGTCCCTTTCCATTAGGACAATAAACATACATATATGTCATACAAGTAAAACTGCCACCTGCCCCAAATGGCTGTCTGACATCATGGTCTGGGTGCTAAGGCACCAAAATAACATAAACTCATGAAAACCATGCAATTAAGTATATACTCGAAATCATAACATAGCTGGACTGTTTCTCATGTTTTCAGTAACAACATATATTTGAGTTTGAAATGAGCATTGTTTATTGTAAATCATAATTTGCAGAAATAAACTAAGATTAGGAAGATTCCCACTCACCTTGCACAAAGAGCTTATAAGGGTGCTCCTAAAGCTGTAGGTCCTGGGTCTGTAATAGTTGGAGTATCCTCTCTTACAAGGGGGATACACAACATAAGAGATAATTTCTAAAAACACCATACGAAAACAATATCTATACCCTACAACGTACAAATACAAATTTTCCTCCATTTCTAACCTTTGAGTTTCATCCAAACATGCCCTTAACTTCTCTTTAATCTTTGGGTTTCATCCAAACATGCCCTTAATTTCTCTCTAAGCTTTGGGTTTCATCCAAACATGCCTTTAATTTCTCTCTAAGCTTTGGGTTTCATCCAAACATGCCTTTAATCTCGTTTTTCCCCATTTCAACTCTAACCAAACATGCCTTTATTCCATTTCAACATCATCTCACCCATTTCTCTCACATTTCAATCATAACCACTTCAATCAAAGTTTAATCCAACTATAAAAACATAAATATCCTCAAATAAAACAATATCTAAGGTTACTTTAACAAGAATAATCAAGGTTCAAGTAAAATATCTCATGGGTGAGGATAAACCCACTTTCTCTCTCTACAATACATAATAACATCCAAATACAAAATCTACACTGATTAAAAGCTATAAAACGAAGAGAAAAAGCTAAACATGTAGAAAAATTGAAGAAAAACCAAAGGGGGTTTGAGATTGGACCATTTTACATACCTTGGAGCCTCTTTTCTCTTCTTTCTCTTCTCCCTCTCTTCCTCTCTCTATTTGGGCGAAAATGAGCCCTAAAGGCTCCTTCAACACTTAAAACACTCTCTCAAAAGTCAAAAGACCATCTTGCCCTTCATTAAAAATTAACCTCAATTTAATTCTAATTAATTTTTTTGGATGAATTTTGGGTACCCTAGGATATCTCCCAAATCTTTGTTTTATAGTGTTTAGGAATTTAAGAGAGTTTAAGGGTCCTTAGAGGGGTTAAAAATACTAAATTTTCATGAAAATGGGCAAAAACCCGTGTTTGGCGCGCTATAGTGTGGTCCAGCGCGCTGTAGCGGCCAAATTCCAGTGGCCGCTGCGCTGTAGCGCGCCCGGGCCGCGCTACGGCATGGTAAACCAGCGAGTATCGCGCTGCGGTGCGCCTCGTTGCTACAGTAACCCAAATTTTTTTTTTTTTTTTTTTTTTATACAAAAACTTCATTTCTTCCAAAACTTCCAAAACACTTCATACCTTCCCAAATTCCTCAAAATACCCTCTAAATAAAAAATAAAACTCAATCCAAAGTGGTTTAAGAATTTTCTTACTTTCTTTTTCTTTTAATTCATTCTTTCATTCTTTTTTTGTTTTGAATTGGTTTTGGATGTTACAATTCTACTCTCTTTAAAAGAATTTCGTCCTTGAAATTCAATTACCTGTAGATGGAAAAAGATAAGGATACTTGACTCTCATGTCGTCCTCTCGCTCCCAAGTCATTTCCTCCTTGTTCGGACTTCTCCACAAAACCTTAACAAGTGGCACTTTTTTGGAACGGAGTTGTTTCACCTCGGTGCCTAGAATCTGAACCGGCTCCGCAACATATGTTAAATCTTCTTTTAACTCCACTGGCGGGGGTTGGAGGACATGAGTAGGATTTGAAAAATACTTCCTCAACATGGATACGTGAAACACGTTATGTATCTGTGAAAGCTCGGGTGGCAAAGCTAACCTATAAGCAACTAGTCCCACCATTTTGATGACCTCGTAGGGTCCAATGTACCTAGGGGTCAGTTTCCCTTCTTACCAAATCTTAACACACCTTTCCATGGAGAAACCTTTAGGAACACTTTATCACCGATCTCAAAATTTACATCTCTATGCTTCGGGTCTGAATAACTTTTCTGTCTATCTTGGGCTGTTTTCAATCTGTCTCTAATCACCTTAATCTGTTCCACTGTATTCTGTACAATCTCTGGACCTAGCAACTTTCTTTCACCTTCTTCATCCCAACATAGAGGTGTCTTACACCTCTTCCCATATAGGGCCTCATAGGGTGCTATGCCGATACTGGAATGATAACTATTATTATAAGCAAACTCGGCCAAAGGTAAGTGCTCATCCCAACTACCTGAAAACTCTATCACACACCCCCGTAACATATCTTCTAGAGTTTGGATAGTCCTTTCTGATTGGCCATCTGTCTGTGGGTGAAAAGCTGTACTAAAATGTAACTTAGTGCCCATAACTTTCTGTAAATTAGGCCAAAACTTGGATGTGAACCTTGGATCTTTATTTGACACTATGGAAACTGGCACCCCATGTCTACTTATTATCTCATCCATGTATATCTTAGCTAATCTATCCAAAGAGAATGAACTCTTGATTGGTAGAAAATGTGCTGACTTTGTTAACCTATCTACAATGACCCAAATTGCATCATTTCCTCTCCTAGTCACCGGTAAGCCTACCACAAAATCCATAGTGATATGTTCCCATTTCCATTTCGGGATAGGTAAAGACTGTAACTTGCCCTTGGGGCTTTGATGTTCTGCCTTAACCTGTTGACAAGTAAGGCATTTAGAAACATAATCCGCAATCTCTCTCTTCATTCCACTCCACTAGTAGTTTTGCTTAAGGTTATGGTACATTTTAGTACTCCCAGGATGCATAGCATAAGTTGAACAATGTGCCTCCTCCATAATCTGTCTCCTAAGCTCACCAACCTGGGGCACACAAACTCTGTCTCTAAACCTCAAGGTACCATCTTTTGTCACTTTGAAATCATTGGTTTGCCCTTTTTCAACTTCTTCCAAAACCTTTACTAACTGTGGATCTTGTCTTTGAGCTTCCTTAATCTGAGTTACCAAAGTGGGTCTAACTTGAAATCTTGCAAGCAACGCTCCATGATCCGTCACTGATAACTGTGCATCCAAAGATCTAAGCTCCAACAATAAAGGCATATATACTGCCCTGAGATTATACAACACACCTGAAGATGTCCTACTTAGGCATCTGCCACCACATTGGCTTTCCCTGGATGGTACTCAATAGTGCAGTCATAGTCTTTCAGGAGTTCCACCCATCGCCTATGTTTGAGATTTAACTCCTTCTGGGTAAGAATATACTTGAGGCTTTTATGGTCTGTGAAGATTTGACAATGTTCTCCATACAAGTAATGTCTCTAAATCTTCAAAGCAAACACCACCGCTGCTAACTCTAGGTCATGAGTGGGGTAATTTTGCTCGTGAGGCCTTAACTGTTTAGAAGCATAGGCAATCACCTTACCATCTTGCATCAAAACACAACCTAATCCCTTTCCGGAGGCATCACTATAAACTGTGTACCATTTTCCATTTTCTGGCAAAGTCAACACTAGAGCTGTAGTCAATCTCCTCTTAAGCTCTTCAAAGCTATCTTGACACTCTTGAGTCCAAAGAAATCTTTCACTTTTCTTCAATAACTTGGTTAGAGGAGATGCAATCACAGAAAAATTTTCCACAAACCGCCTATAGTAACTAGCCAAACCAAGAAAACTCCTCACCTCAGTAGTATTAGTGGGTGGCTCCCACCGTACTATGGCTTCCACTTTTTAGGGATCTACAAACACTCCCTCTGCTGAGATCACATGCCCAAAAGTACCACACTGTCTAACCAAAATTTACTTTTGCCCAACTTAGCATATAATTGCTTTTCCCTTAGTGTCTGTAACACTGTCCTCAAATGTTCCACATGCTCGGCTTTGTCCCTCGAATAAATCAAGATACCATCTATGAATACCACCACAAACTTATCTAGAAAAGGCTGGAATACTCTATTCATTAAATCCATAAAGGCGGCTGGGGCATTAGTTAGCCCATATGGCATCACTAGAAACTCATAGTGACCATATCTAGTTCTGAAAGCTGTCTTGGAAACATCCTCGGCTTTTATCTGGAGTTGGTGATAACCGATGCCAAATCAATCTTAGAAAACACTGTAGCCTCACGTAACTGATCAAAGAGATCATCTATTCGTGGCAGAGGGTACTTATTTTTGACAGTCACCTTGTTTAATTGTCTGTAATCAATACATAGCCTCAAGGTACCGTCCTTCTTTTTAACAAACAATATCGGAGCTCCCATGGTGATGCACGAGGTCGGATGAATCCCTTATCAAGAAGTTCTTGTAACTGAGTCTTTAGCTCCTTTAGTTCTATCGGGGCCATTCGGTATGGAGCTCTAGAAATGGGTTGAGTACCTGGCATCAAATTAATACAGAACTACACCTCTCTTCCTGGTGGTAGTCTCGGTAACTCCTCAGGAAAAACATTTGGGAACTCACAAACAACAGGTATCTCAGTCACTTTAGGAGTTTGCAACTCCATATCCACTATACTTGCCAAATAAGCCTCACATCCTTTCTTCAACAATCGCCTAGCTGTCATGGCAGAAATTATACATGAAGGTAAAACATATCTTTCTCCTAAAAAGCTTATCTCCTTGCCATCTGATAACTGAAAAGTAACTTCCTTCTTGAAACAATCCACCTTAGCCTTGTAGGCTGTCAACCAATCCATACCTAAAATCAAGTCCAAATCATGCACGTCCCAAGGTAATAAATCTCCTATCAATTCCCATCCATCAATCTGTACTCTACAATTTTTATAAATGCTCACTACTGTCAAGGTTCCTCCCATGGGTGTAGAAACAACTATATCATGATCCAATTTATCCACCTTTAACCCCAATCTCTCAACTAATGCACATGATATATATGAATATGTGGATCCAGAATCAATAAAGGCATAAGCATCAATATCAAGGATAGTAAGAATATCAGTAACCGTATCTGGAGCCGCTCTAGCCTCCTGGTGGGTCATAGCATATACTCGCGCCTCTGCTGTAGGCCTCCCTGTAGTCGCTCATCGTCTGCTAGACTGACCTCCCGTCCCTCTAGCCTGTGATCCTTGAGATGTGATTGGCCCAGTAGTAGCTCCACTGCCATGTGCTAGTTGTGGGCAGTCCTTCTTGATGTGGCCGCCTGACCACATCTATAACAAACACCTATGCCCCTACGGCACTCTCCAGAATGCGGCTTCCCACAGTTGGGGCACTGTGGGACCCGACCTCTTGATCTCCCGGCTACAGAAACATCTCCACTCATGGCAGTCCTTGAATCTCGACCTCTATGCCCCCGATTACCTCCTGATGGGGCTGCAGCTACTGACCTCGGCTCCCTCGGTGTTGGGCTAGACATCGACACCAATCCTCCATCTGTCCTCGAAGTGGTCTCAGTCCTCCTATCTATCGGGCAGTCACTGCCTGCCTCTTCGAGCCTTGACCTTCTCTCTTATCTGATGTGCCTCCCGGTCCACTCCTTTTAAACCTCTCCTGTCGCCGACGGGCATAACCTGCCTCAACCTCCTCAGCTCTTGTGGCACATGCCACCAACTCTGCAAATGTGGTATATGGCTGTGGATGCGTGGCCCTATAAATCTCCCATCGGAGCCCCTTCTCGAAAAATCTACACCTATCTCGCTCTTCAGCTACAAAGTGTGGTGTAAAACGGATAGCTCAATGAACTTAGCCTCATAATCTGCCACTGTCATATTTCCTTGCTTTAACTCCATAAACTCCGCCACTTTTTGGTCTTGATAAACTGGAGGGAAATATTGTCTGTCAAACTCTTCCTTAAACTCCCTCCAAGTGAGAACTTTACTTGCTGTCTGTCGGGCCTGAAATGCCGTCCACCACTCAAGTGCACGGTCTCTAAGCAAGAAAGTAGCATTCTGCACCCGCTGATCCTCGGGACAGCACATCAAATCAAACACCCGCTCCACATCCTAAATCCATCTCTCTGCCTGTAGAGGGTCTGTAGTACCATGGAACTCTGTAACTCCAAGCTTCCTAGCTCGCTCAATAATCTTCTCATCATTGGGCCTAGTCCTCGTAGCTGAAGCACTAGCTGCAATGGTTGCCCCTACTGCGTGAGCTATAATTGCTGCTAGCTCTGGGGTGACTATGGGAACCGGTGGCGTCGGGGCAACTGGTGGTACCGGTGGTACGGTCTGTGCTGGAGGTGGCACCTCAGTAACATGTGGAGGAGGGGGTGCTGATGGTATGTAAGTCTGTGGTACCGTAGGAGTATGCTGTGGGGGTAAATCCTGAGGTGGTGGGAGGTTTGCCTCTCTAGGCACTGACGCAGCAGTACCAACAGTGTCCCTATCAGGTGGGCCAGCTCTCTGCTCCCTACGGGGTCTACCCCATCCCCTACCTCTACCTCTACCTCTAGAAGTTTCCATCGTATTTCCTACAAAAGTCACAAATCACCATTTAGAACACATTTATATATAAATGCTATGCATGAACAAGAATCATATCACTCTTTCCTCCTAAGCCTTAAGACCTTCTAAACCTGTGCTCTGATACCATTTTAACTGTCACACCTCAACCTCTCAAACCTAAGGGGCATGACAGCGGGGCAATAACCAACACACTGCCGGGTAAAATCCGGCAGCATGCCGGCTACTGTAACCCCTCTCAAAAATGGCCTTAAGGCCCTAAGTCTGAGTACCTGCTTAAAACATCAACTTCACATGATATACATAACTTGCAATAATTCATTCCATACATAGTTTAAGCATAAATCAACCCTGTATCACATTTCCAAAACCATCTAACATCATGCTATGCTCAACCCACCAAATAATACTAAATTAACTATAATCATCCACAAGGCCTCAAAACAATACAATTTGTTACAATTATCTAAAATATAAATTAACTCCCATCATACATAGCTCATATCCACAAAACAAAAACCAAATAAGTCTCCAATAGCTTGGCCCAACCTGGTGCTATAAAGTGCAAAACACAAATGATACGAACACCAAGATTCTAACTCAAAAACTCGACATTTGCAAGGGGGAAAAATATAGTGGGTGAGACTAACGTCCCAGTGAATGGTAATCAAACTAATCCCAGTGGAAATAGTCAGTTTTTGTAGCTAATTAAATAATATAACATTCTTGAAGAGTTTCATATCATGAGGCATAATAATTGAATTTTCAACAATACAAAACTAAATTGTTACTTTTGCAAGTCATAAAACATAAAAGGGCATAAGCATGAATCATAAAAGTTTTCATAAACATCATAGAAACATCATAAGGGTCGTATTTTATATTCACATAAACTCTGATCGGATGTGCACAACTGAAGGTGTCTGGGGGCAGTAAAATCATAAAACATAACATGGGCCCTCATTGGGCAAAATATAAATATGTCGGGCGCTACAACACCGTGTAGCTCCGCTAGGGGGCCGCCACTCCCCAGCCAAGCTAACACAGTCTTTGGCGCATGGTCCCTTTCCATTAGGGACAATAAACATACATATATGTCATACAAGTAGAACTGCCACCTGCCCCAGATGGCTGCCCGACATCATGGTCTGGGTGCTAAGGCACCAAAATAACATAAACTCATGAAAACTATGCAATTAAGTATATACTCGAAATCATAACATAGCTGGACTGTTTCCCATGTTTTCAGTAACAACATATATTTGAGTTTGAAATGAGCATTGTTCATTGTAAATCATAATTTGCGGAAATAAACTAAGATTAGGAAGATTCCCACTTACCTTGCAAAAAGAGCTTACAAGGGTGCTCCTAAAGTTGTAGGTCCTGGGTCTGTAGTAGCTGGGGTATCCTCTTCTACAAGGGGGATACACAACATAAGAGATAATTCCTAAAAATACCATACGAAAACAATATCTATACCCTACAATGTACAAATACAAATTTTCCTCCATTTCTAACCTTTGAGTTTCATCCAAACATGCCCTTAACTTCTCTCTAACCTTTGGGTTTCATCCAAACATGCCCTTAATTTCTCTCTAAGCTTTGGGTTTTATCCAAACATGCCTTTAATTTCTCTCTAACATTTGTATTTCATCCAAACATGCCTTTAATCTCGTTTTTCCCCATTTCAACTCTAACCAAACCTGCCCTTATTCCATTTCAACATCATCTCACCCATTTCTCTCACATTTCAACCATAATCACTTCAATCAAAGTTTAATCCAACTATAAAAACATAAATATCCTCAAATAAAACAATATATAAGGTTACTTTAACAAGAATAATCAATGTTCAAGCAAAATATCTCATGGGTGAGGGTGAACCCACTTTCTCTCTCTACAATACATAATAACATCCAAATACAAAATCTACACCAATTAAAAGCTATAAAACGAAGAGAGGAAGCTAAGCATGTAGAAAAATTGAAAAAAAACCAAGGGGGTTTGAGATTGGACCATTTTACATACTTTGGAGCCTCTTTTCTCTTCTTTCTCTTCTTCGCTCTCTTCCTCTCTCTATTTGGGTGAAAATGAGCCCTAAAGACTCCTCCAACACTTAAAACACTCTCTCAAAAGTCAAAAGACCATCTTGCCCTTCATTAAAATTAACCTCAATTTAATCCTAATTAATTTTTTTGGATGAATTTTGGGTACCCTAGGATATCTCCCAAATCTTTGTTTTATAGTGTTTAGAAATTTAAGAGAGTTTAGGGGTCCTTAGAGGGGTTAAAAATACCAAATTTTCATGAAAATGGGTAAAAACCCGTGTTTGGAGCGCTGTAGTGCGGTCCAGCGCGCTGTAGCGGCCAAATTCCAGTGGCCGCCGTGCTGTAGCGCCCCCGGGCCGCACTACGGCGTGGTAAACCAGCGAGCATTGCACCGCGGCGCGCCTCGTTGCTATAGTAACCCAAATTTATTTATTTATTTATTTTTACAAAAACTTCATTTCTTCCAAAACTTCCAAAACACTTCCTACCTTCCCAAATTCCTCAAAATACCCTCTAAATAAAAAATAGAACTCAATCCAAAGTGGTTTAAGAATTTTCTTCCTTTCTTTTTCTTTTTCTTCATTCTTTCATTCCTTTTTTTTTTTGAATTGGTTTTGGATGTTACAATTCTACCCTCCGACGAATTATCCATCAGAAAACAAAAAGAATTGCAAGCCTTTTTTATTGACAGATTTCCGACGAAAATAATCCGTCGGAAAAATATTTCCCAAAATTTTCTTACTTAATTACTTTCCGATGGACTTCTAGTAATTATATTTATTTATATATAAAATTTATTTCTGACGGACAGCAGTCCGTCGGAAAAATATTTTATATATTTATTTCTGATGGACTGCCATCCATCGAAAAATAAAATTTTATATATTTTAATATATATTTTTCCGACAGGCAGAATTTCATCGGAAACGAATTTTATATATTTATTTTTATATTTAATTCTTTTCGATGGACTTCCGTCCGTCGAAAAAGAAATTTTTATATATTTTAATATATATATTTTTGTTCCGACAGACAGCACTTTGTCGGAAAAATATTTTATTTATTTAATTTAATATTTAATTTCTTTCCGATGGAATAAATCCGTTGGAAAAAAAATTTTATTAAATTTTTATTAATTAATTTATTTTTGACGGGCAGATGTCTGTTGGAAAAGAATTATATATTTATTTTTATATTTAATTTCTTTTCGAACGACTTCGGTCCCTCAAAAAAGAAATTTTTAATAATTTTATTGCCTTTTTAAATATAAAATAATATAACATTAAAAGACAAGTATATATATTTTATATATTATTAAATAAAGAAAATATATTAAAAATATGTTATATGTAATTTGTTATAAAATATAATAACACATACAAAAAAAATATTATATATATAGTATAATTGAACTATATTTCTAATATTATATATGTAATACTATATATATACTACATGTATATATTATATATGTAAATACATACAATACTGTTAAATTTTGTACACATAGTGCACATATATTATATATGTACATATACTATTACTTTCACTATATAATACTACTTATATGTACATATATTGCTATATATATTATATGTATAGTATAATATGTATATTATAATATATTATATAGATGATTGTAATATATATGTAATGTTGTATATATTATACCATATATATATATACTATATATGTATATATAGTACATTATATAGTATATTATTATAATATTTATATAATATATATAATATAATATTATATAATATTTGTACTACGTGTACTATATGTAGTACATATAGTATGTTTAGTACACATAGCACATATATTTGAATTATGTTGTTTTCCTTTTTTGTTTCATTTTCTATGTTCTCAGAAACTAGAAGGAGAAATTTTTAGTTTAACTTTGGTAGGAAAGGAAGGGAATGAAAATTATCACCTGCACAAGCTAAGGTAGCTTTAATCTGTGAATTGGTGGATTATCTTCTCTGGTTTTTGCAGGATTTTGTGGACCTTTTGAGTGTGCAGAATCATAACAAATTGCTCTTCTTCCTACTTTGATGATTTCAAGCAAATTTGTACTTTTTGATGCATTTCATGTTGGAGTTTTTGTCTGTCTATGCAAATTTGTATTTATATGTGAAACATCAGATGTTTTTGCTAAGAAATTTTGTTGAAGTCTTGTTAAGAACAAGTGCTTGAGCATTGCTTTCACGTAACTTTCGGAACTGGGTAAGGCTTAATATACTAGGTGGGGACAGAATTGAAAGAACTAAAACAAGCTGGGACCAATTTAAAGTTTCTGAGGGAGGTCAAATGAAAATTTTGAAAGTTTCCTGGTGATTTTGAGGAAGTAACCAGAAGATTAATTGAGTGGAAAGTATGCTGAAAATTACTGACAAATAGATTAAATACTTGGATGTGCACGGAAAGTATTTTTAATACGTAGATGATGTTTTATTTTCCCTCATTATTTGATGACTTGTATGTGTCCGGGCAAAATTGTAAAATTCTCCCCAAGTTATGATATTCGGGAAAGGTTAGCATTTGTATATGGGGGATTAAGAGCACGTTCGTTTGATTTTGTATTTTTATAAAAATATTTTTTTATTAACAAATTCTGAAATTTTTAAAGTGTTTGGATAAATTTTTGATGAAGTAATTTTTTTTAAAAATAATTTATAATTATTTTAAAAATTAGTATGAAATAATTTTTTTTTTTAAAATTATTCAAACATACTTAAATTGCAAGCTCTCTCTTTGTTGGAAGTACAAAACTGAGAGATCCAAATCCTCAACTGCAAATATTATTTGGTACTTTAAAAAGCCCCAAATTAACCATTCACTTTCAAAAGAAATCCTAATTAAATTAGCATCCACTCCATTCACCATTACTGGCCCTTCCTAGTCTGGCATTAATTCACTCCATTTCTTGGTTCAAAATTAAAAGGGTTTTAAGGGCTATTTATAAATACTTTTGTATAATTATAAATTGTTTCTTAAAATAGAAGTAGATGAAAATGGAACATAATTAGAAAATGAGTATATTTATAAAATATATTATAATTTTGAAAAAGTAACAACATAGATATTTGAAATATAATTTTTATAATTTTAAAAAATTAAAAATATTCTAAAAATTTTGGGGCTTTTTTATATTAAAAATATTTAGAAAAATATTGAAAATAATTTATACTTAATTATAATAATATCATTCAGAGTTGAAAATACCCATCTGCCATTTTCTTAGAATTAGTTTCTAATTTTACTTTTTTATTTAATAAAAAACAAAAATTAAAAATAAACTTTTAAATATTCAAAAGTGATTGTGTGATTCTTTTTTTTTTTTTTTGTGACAATTTGCCTAGGTCTTCCTATCAAAATATTATTGCACTGGAATTGGATAATGCTTAATTTAAAAGAGTAAGGAGTTGGATTAAGCATATGTTAAAAAATAAGCATGATTGAAAAACAAAAATTAAAAAAGCAAGGCATAATCTCCTTTAAGAAAAAGATGGTTTGAATTATTGCTTACTCCACATATTCAACCGACTCTTAGTTTATGATACCGCGTATGGACATTTTTTTAAAATTGTGGCTATGCACAATTTTATCTATTATTTAGTTAAAAAATCATTTTACAAGAATTGAATACTTAAATATCATATAAGAATAAATAAATATTTTTAAGAAATTTCATGTTTAATCTTTTATTTTGTTTTTGGTTGAATTTTAGAGTAAAAAATAGAAATATTTCAAATTTTATTTAAAAATGATTTTGTATAAATCTTAATTAATATATTTAATTATTTATACAGTTTCACACACACAACAAATGTTTAAAAATTAACTGAAGCTATCAGAATTCAGATATAGAATCAGCTGCTAATTTCAATATTTGACAATTAATTGGTGTTAATAGTAATGACTGGGGTGTGACTTGCTTTTCTTTTATTTTTTTTTTTTGTAATAAGAAAGTCAGAATTTATTATATGAACATCTACTTGACATATCATTACTCATGTTGCCTGCACAAGTGCATAATGAGATAAGAAAGCGAAACTTATTTCTTTATGGTTAATCTTTTTTAAATTAAATATTAATTAAATTACTAAAAATAATTAGAAATATATGCAAATTATTTATTTTTGTTTCAGCCTTGAGTAGAAATAACTTAACTAATCAATTTTGTGCTCAGTTTTGGAGATGATTGCTCCCAGTAATGAACCCAACCCCAATCAAATTAGTTAAGAATAATTGGATTCAATCCAATCCCACCCAATCCAAATTGTGAAGGAGTTACTTACACTCGTTCTTATCTAATCTAATCAAAAAAAGTGGATACTTTATATGAATTAATTGAAATTTTAAATAATTTAAATTACACAATATAATATGTTCAAAAATAATTTGAACAGCTCAATAGATTTTTTTTCCTAAAACAATTCCATAGCTAATTTTAAGATTGGGTTAGAATAATTCTAGAGAGCCTCTTTTATAATTAAGAAGAATCAAATTTTAAATTCAGTGGATTATGGATTTGGCATGGACCTGATAAACCTTGATTTAGGGAAAAAAATAGTTTATTTGATATTGAGAACTATGGTAAATAAGAAAATCCTATAAATTTTTAGTATTATAATTTACAAAATTCATTTTTCGAGTGAAATTAAATTACAATCCAATATATATCAAAATCATGACTTTAAAAATTAGATAAATACATTTCATATAAGTGTAGTAGGATTAACTTGAATAACTGTAAAATAAATTAATTCATATTTTATCATTTTTTCCAATTAAACAAATAACTTTATTTACTTTCATGTTAACTTAGTGTATCAAATTCTAATTTTTCCTTTCAATGAAAATGCTCCACATTTGTGTATTATAGAGTTATATTTCATAATTTTATTGAAAAATGTAACATTATATTTCTCTAACTTTTTTCTTATATATTTTCTACCAATTCCTTTGTTGTACCTTGTGTGGATTGGTTATATATACATCTTTTTTATATATGGGTGTTATCTATATATATATGTTACAAAAAAAAATCAAAAGAATAAACGTTCGATGTGAAAATCAATAATTTGTTGCAAAATGGAATTAAAAACAAAAAATTATAAATTAATAGATAATTCATTGATAAGATATTCATCGATCTTGGTTAGAATATTGATATTCTTATATTTATAGTAAGAACATCTAATCAATCCATCGATAAAATAACTAAGTTGTGTTTAGGAATTGCCATTTATAGATGAATGGATGAAATCACACTTTTCTAATTTTAATATTCATTTGTAGATGGATATTCCTGAATGTCGACAGTGGATGTATGATAGTGTTCATCCTAGAAGAAGGGGATTAAAAATAGAATTTGTAGACGGTTTAGAACTATTTATTAATCATGCCTGCCACCAAGCATGTTATTTGAATGATGAGTTGATTAGATGTCCTTGTTGTATATGCAAGTGTACAAAGTGGTTAGAGCCCGATATAGCAAAGGTAAATCTTTGTAAGAAGGGTTTTATGATAGGGTACTGGTATTGGACTCATCATGGAGAAGCGGAGTCTGATGTAAATGTAGGTAGGGTTCATGACAATGTCGGTTCTTCAAGTAATGTGGCTACGTGTAATGATCATTAGCAAAATTTAAGTAAGTATCATGAAATGGTATATGATGTTGTGGGCCTTGAGTATCATGTTGGCTTTCAACATATAATGGAAGAGGCTCATAATATTGAGACTCAAAATTTTTTTGACTTATTACATGCAGTAAATCAACCATTATGGCCAGGATCTCATCATTCTGAATTATCTGTTGCAACAAGAGTAATGAGTATCAAATATGATTGGAACGTTGCTCAACAATGTATTGATTCAATGGTGGAATTGATGCGTGAGACAAATCCTTGTGAGCATATAAGGATATATGGTAGTTATTATGAAGCTAAAAAATTAGTATCAAAGTTGGGACTCCAAGCTATAAAAATTGATTGTTGTGATAATGGGTGCATGTTATATTACAATAATGATGCAAATGAGCAGTTTTGTAAATTTTGTAGTCGTGCAAGATATCGGCCACATAGGGTGGAAAAAGGAAATTATAACAATGTGGCCGTTAAAACAATGCATTATTTGCTACTTATTCCTAGATTGCAAACACTTTATGCATCTATGAGTTCTGCCTCGCATGTGAGATGGTATTATGAAAATAGGCAACCACCTGGTATTTTGAGTCACCTGTTAGATGGAGAAGCATGGAAACACTTTGATAGAATATATCTTAATTTTGCAAATGAGCCTCAAAATATAAGACTTGGTTTGTGTGCAGATGGATTCATGTCGTTCACACAATCATCCAGACCATATTCTTGTTGGCCGGTAGTTGTCACACCTTATAATCTTCCACCTAAAATGTGTATGACCAAACCATACATGTTTTTAACATGTATCATATTTATATACAACCTTTAATTGATAAGTTGAAAGTCTCGTGGGATGTTGGTGTGTTGACTTAAGATATATTAACTAAACAAAATTTTATCTTATGTGCAGCTGTAATGTGGATAATTAATAATTTTCTGGCATATGGAATGCTGTCTCAGTGGATGACTCAAGGTAAACTGGCATGTTCTTATTGTATGGAAAGAACTAAATCTTTTACTTTAAAATATGGTGGTAAAAATTTATGGTTTGATTGTCATAATTAGTTTTTACCGTATGATCATGCATTTAGAAGAAATAAGAAAGATTCATAAAAGGTAAGTGAAGACTGACGAGCCACCTGCAAAATTGTTTGCTGCACAATTGTGGAACATGGTTAGTTCTTCTCCAAAAGTCACTGATGTAGGTCATATTAGATTGCTAGGATACAGAGTGAATCATAATTGGACTAAACAGAGTATATTTTGGGAGCTTCCGTATTAGAAAGATCTTTTATTATAACATAATCTTGATGTTATGCACATAGAGAAAAATGTCTTTGATAATGTGTTCAATACAATGATGGATGTTAATGGTAAAACAAAGGATAATATCAAAGCACGAATGGATTTGACAAATATTTGCAAGCGGAGAGATCTGGAGCTTGTTCCTTTGGCTAATGGAAAATTTGCTAAACAAAGGCTAATTACACCCTTACTCCTGATGAGAGAAAAATTGTGTGTAAATGGGTTAAGGAACTAAAGATGCCAGATGGTTATTCTTCTAATTTGGGTAGATGTTTTGATGATCAAACTAGTAAGATTCACGGTATGAAGAGCCATGATTGTCATGTATTTATGGAATGTTGTCTTCTTATTGCATTCAGTTCATTACCTGATCATGTGTGGAAACCTTTGACCGAATTGAGTCAATTTTTCAAAGATTTGTGCTCTACTACCCTCAAATATGAGAATTTGTTTAGATTAGAGCAAAATATTCCCATAATTTTGTGTAAACTCGAAAGATGTTTTCCACCGAGATTTTTTGATTCAATGGAGCATCTTCCTATACACCTTCCACATGAAGCTAGAATGGGAGGACCAGTCCATTACAGATGGATGTACCCTTTTGAAAGGTAACTTCAAATCATAATTTTCATAAATTTTTTTTTAATTTTTAAGTTTTATTATATTCAACAGAATTATCATTGATATAGGGGGATGGGAGATTTTAAGAGATCAGCCAAGAATAAAGCATAGATAGAAAGATCAATATGTGCGGCATACCTAACTCGAGAGACGTGTCATTTTAGTTCATATTATTTTGAGACATTTGTAATGTTGTTAAGGAATAGTGTTCGTTGAAATGATGAAGGAACAAGTGACATAAGAGCTCCAAGTATTTCAATTTTTAATCATCACGGTCGCATTTCTGGGGTTTGTAAAGAAAGATATTTATCTGAAGAAGAATTGAAATCAACAACTTTACATATTTTGATTAATTGTCCAAAAGTTCAACCATTTCTCAAGTAAGTATAATAAAATTTTATATTTTATATTACATAGAGTTAATTGTACTGATAGTAGTATTTTTTTAAATTTGTAGTCTTTTTTTATCATACAATAGTACAACTGAAGAATATGCTAACACGAGAATCCAAGAAGAATTTGCCGATTGGTTTAAGGCTTGTGTAAGTGTATTAATCGTTCAAATTCATTATGATTACATGTAAAATGTATTAATCTATTTAATAATTGTTGTATTTTTTAAACAGGTGCATAATCCTCATAACTGTATTAATAATCAATTTTTGCACGATTTAGCATGGGGGCCAAATATAAGGGTGAGATCATGTCATAAGTATTTTGTTAATGGGTATAAATTTCACACAGAGGAGTGGTCTCATGGGAAAAAATCATAAATAGTGGGGTGTGTGTGAAAGGTGTTGGTAGTGATGTGGAAGAAGATGATTATTATAGTGTTCTTCAAGAAGTAGTAGAATTGGAATATCTGGGAGAACCAGTAAAAAAAGTTGTATTGTTTCAATGTAAATGGTTTGATCCAAGAAGGTCTAGAGGTACAAGAGTTCATCGACAATATAATATAGTTGAGGTGAATTGTACTTGACAATATCTCGATATGATCCTTTTATTATTGCTCAGAATGTTAGAAAGTGTATTATATTCCCTATCCTTCACTTCAAAGAGACAAGGCCTATTGATGGGTGGTTATGAAAACAAGACCAAGTGGTTGCATAGATTTAAACAATTTAAGTGTAGAAGAAGTTTATTAAGGGAAGAAATGTCTGTTGTCAATCTAATAGTTGATTTGGAACTAATAATTGGATTACGAGATGAGCAAGGATGTTATGAAGAGATAGATTCAAACGACGTGGGACAAGGAAAAGAAGTTAACTTTGAGGAGGAAGAGGTTCCAATAGAGGAGGAAGAAGACGAAGACAATGAGGAGGTAGAATTTGATGATGAAGAAAAGACAAAACATCAATGGAGCATGAAGAAAATGATTTAGAATTTGACTAAAATTTTGCACTGTGATTTTTAAGTGTATACAATATTTTTAGTAATTTTGATAATAAAAGTTATTGTGTAGATTAATTTTTATTCAAAATTTAACTTTGTATTAAATCTTTAATAATGATTGAATATGTACAAGTGTGTATAATATTTAATAAGAATTTTGTTACTATTAAAATTCAACTTTTTATTTATGGTCAATGATTAAATATGTGTAAGTGTATATAACATTTAATAGAAATTTATTATTATTGTTAATAATTTACATATTATAAGATGTAAATTAATATGTTTCATTGTTAATAATATATTTGGTTTGTAAATTATTTAATGTTTTTCATTTTATTTTTATGATTGTTAAATTTGTATTAATTTTAATTTTTATTTCATGCAAATGTCTTCAGGTGATAAGAGGAATAAGGGGAAGGACCGTTAATATATCTGGGTGTAAGACTAAGAAGAAGCATAGATCCTCGCCTCATATGACTATGTCGTTACCGCCTCTCACGATTCAATCACTACCACCACCACCACCACCTACAGTTCAGTATGACTATGGTCATACTCATTCTGATGTCTAGCCTTCACCTCAGTTTATGCCAATACTTGGATATAGGACCCCTTTTCCATCGATGCCGGCACCACATCTCCTCATCTACCCGAGTCATTTGAGTCCGAATCTGATAGGTCCTATTCCATCTTCGAGTTCTTCGGAGGGTGATATTTCTAAGAAGTTACATATTAGACCTGTTGGAGTAAATGGGTAAAATTTTAAATATTTTGTAACAAAATATTAGTTTTTATTTAATTTTGATTATGACTAATAAAATAATTATTGTATGCTTCGGGTTTGATTGTCCTACTAAGGCCGCTCATGCGATTATAGCTATCATTAAGGCTCGATATACATCTTTTTATCCTACTTGGAAGACGGTTCCTTCTGATCTATGGTTTAAAGAATTTGGAGTATGTATTTTATTAATTAATATTTTATTTAAATGATAATATTATACTCATTTAAACAAATTTGAAATTGTGCAGAAATGTTTTACATGGGATGCCGAGGATGAGCCGCTTCTTAGAAAGATTTTTAATCGGCGTGGCGGTCATAGATTATCTGACATGTTTTTGGAGGCGTGAATGAGAGGAAGAAGGCCAGACTGGATCATTTCTTCCATATGGGATAGATTGGTTCAGCATTGGCAGAGTGAAGAATTTTGTCGCGTGAGTGCTCAGAATAAGGGCAATCGTCATTCTGAGAAGGGTAGCTCACTTCATACTGGAGGTTTAATTCCCCCACACGAGCATGCTCGAAGAATGGTAAGTATTGAATAATAATAATAATAATAATAATAATATAATGTCTATTTTTCATTTATTGATTATTATTGTAAGCAGAAGAAATTGGAAAAGTTCCGTCATTTGCAAAAATATTTTTCAGCATTGTCATCTTAGGAAGAAGGACAAGAAATGGGTTGACGAGCGGTCTGAGAAGTCTGAGGAACATTTGTGAGTTAATTTAATATCATATATAAGTTTAAATTTTTGTATTATATTATATTTTTTATGTATAATTAATATTTTCATGCAACACGAGTATTAGCGTCGTCTTGAGGAGGCTCAGTCTTTTCCAGCATCTGCTGGAGATTCTAATACTCCTGGTAGCACTCCGACTTATTCAGAGATGGACATTTGGACTCATGCAGTTGGCAGAAAGGCAAAGGACGTATATATGGTTAAGGTCACAACCGTCTTCAGCAGAGTGCTATCAGTTAGCATTTTCTTCTACACAATCTCGTAATATACAGTTAGAAGTAGAAATGGCTGACAAGCGTTAGAGGATGGGATCGATGCAAACAGAATGGAGACGTTGAGAGATGATGTCCAGCATTTGGTTGCTAGGCTGGACAAACATGATCGTCCTGATTCAACTTCTGCGCCTCCTATGTCGTCATTGCCGATTTTGAGATACGAGTCCGATGATGACGAGTCTGATGATGATAGTATGTCAGATGACACTGAGTAGTATTTTTGTTTATTGTTTATTTGGACATATTTGAGACATTTTAATTTGTATTATAATATTTTTAATTAAATTGCGATTAGAGTTTTTATTATTGTAAAATTATATTTTTATGTGCTTATTTTTAATGTCTTTCATTTTTTAAATATGAAAATATATAATAATACATAACAAAAAATAAAATTATAATATTTATAAATAAATTAATAATAATTGAAAATAATGGATATTTTCGTGCTTATTTTTAATGTCTTTCATTTTTTTAAAATATGAAATATATAATAATACATAATAAAAATAAAATTATAATAATTATAAATAAATTAATAATAAGCAGAAATTTCTGGCGAAAAACGTTACTGTCGGAAATTTCTAACGGACTCACCCATCGGAAAGTCCGTCGGAAATTTTCGACGGTAACGTTTTTCCATCGGAAATTTTTCCAATGGGATTTTTTATGACGGACTGTTGACCGTCAGAAATTTCTGTTGGAAACGGCTTTTCGACGGAAATTTGATATTTTTCGACAGATTTTGACTGTCGAAATCAAGACAATTCCTTGTAGTGATAGAGGGTCACAAATTTGGACATGAGTTTACAGTTGGTTACTGGTTAGTGATTCCGTTGTGGTAATTACAAAAAGGTCATCAATTAGTGACCTTAATTTTAACGGTTACAAATGGGGTCACTAATTAGGGACTCTCCTTCAAGCAATTACTATTGGAGTCACCACTTGAACAAATGATCTTTATTGTGGTCACTAATTGGTGACCCAACCAAGCAGTTACATAAATGGGTCATTAATTTATGACCCCTTTTGTCAGTTACAAATTGGTCAGTGATAAATTTTTTCTGTAATTAAATATTTAACTCACCAAGAGGGACCATTTTAGTTACAAGCATATATCTGTTTAGTTACAAGCATGCTTCTGTTTATTGAATCAAGTGATTGGCTAGTTCGGTTATGAGTAGAATTCTGTTGAGTTACAAACATAGATTCGTTATATTACAAACAAATTTTTGTTTTGTTACAAGCAAGAAACTAAAGGGTTGTGAGAGCATTGTTTTGTTCAGTTACAATAGGGATCCATTCAATTACTAGCGTAGCTATGTTAAGTTAGAAGGACATTTCCATTCAGTTACAAGCAAAATACACGATTTGTTCAGCAATTTTAGCGTAACTCAAAATGTCAATGACTGTTTCAGTTACAAGTAGAGTTCCGTTTAGTCACAAGAAGATACCTGTACAGTTATGAGCAGAGCTAGTTCGGTTACAAGCAAAATATATAGTTTATTTAGCAATTTTAGTGCAAGTTAAAATGTCAATGACTATTTCGGTACAAGTAGATATCCATTTAGTTACAAGCATAGTCCTGTTCAATTACAAGTAAAATACATAGTTTATTTAGTAATTATGTATAAGTCAAAATGTCAATGACTATTTTGGTTATAAGTAGAGTTTTGTTTAGTTACAAAGAGAGGACCCGTGCAGTTACAAAACAAAATACACAGTTTGTTTAGCAATTTTAGCATAAGTCAAAATGTCAATTACTGTTTTGGTGACAAGTAGAGTTCTGTTTAGTTACACAAAGATCTGTATAGTTACAAGCATAGCCCCTTCAGTTACAAGTAAAATACACGGTTTGTTCAGTAATTTTAGCATAAGTGAAAATGTCAATGGTTATTTTGGTTATAAGTAAAAATGCGTTTAGTTACAAGTAGAGACCCGTTTAGTTACAAACATGGGTCGTTCAATTTATAAGCAAAATATGTAGTTTGTTCAACAATTTTAGTGTAAGTCAAAATGTTAATGACTATTTCAATTACAAGCAGAGTTCTGTAACTGCAAGCAGTGACCTGTATAGTTACAAGCATAGCCTTCTTTAGTTACAAACAAAAAATACATAGTTTGTTCAGCAATTGTAGCGTAAATCAAAATGTCAATAATTGTTTCAGTTACAAGCAAAACCTATTCAGTTATAAGCATAGCCCCGTTTAGTTACAAGCAAAATACACGCTTGTTCAGCAATTTTAGCGTAAGTTAAAATATCAATAACTATTTCGTTTATAAGTAGAGATCTGTTTAGTTACTAGCAGAGACCTGTTCAGTTATAAGTATACCTTTGTTCAGTTATAAGTAGTTATAAGCAAAATACATGGTTTGTTCAGTAATTTTAGCATAAGTCAAGATGTCAATTAATTGTTTTGGTTATAAGTAGAATTCTATTTAGTTACAAGTATTACCTGTACAATTGCAAGCATAGCCCCATTTAGTTACAATTATATATCACCTTTTATTTTACCATGACAGTCTGACAGTTATCAATTGGCTAGATTATAGGCTGAGTTCTGTTCAGTTATAAGAAAGATCTATTCAGTTATAGGCATATCTTTATGTATTCAATTATAATCTTGAAAAACAATGTATGAAATATAGATGTATACAATAACCAATAATCTTAACCAATAAAGAATATTTATAAAATTGTTTTGCCAGATCTATATACAGTGTATAAGCTTTACCGATAATTAGCAATTGTTTTCTTGCATCTATATACCTATGAATAAGTACTAAAAAAAAATTGCAAGACATTCAAAATGTTTCATGTTGCATCTTCATTAGAAACTATTACAGTTCTTTATTTTTCCATGATAGGCGATGTGATGCTCAACTCAACCTAATGTGGCCCAGACCCTAGCATCACGAGTACTTTCTCCCAGTATTCATTTCTAGGGTATGTCACCTAGTCACATAGATATTATTTTCTAAACTCTTGTGTCATACCTTGTAGAAACGTATCAGATTAAAATTGAATGCACTATTTTGTACACTTGATCATAACAGTGTTGTTGTGATGAGTCATTTACAGGAGTATATTTAGG
>CAJVSB020000686.1:0-30577 GCA_911865555.2 Thlaspi arvense | reverse complement strand
TTTTTTGGTGTAAGGTTTTCATTCTCATTGTTAGAAAACATTTTCTAAAATTTGGTAAAAAAGAGAAAACAATAAAAAGTCAATTTCTCTATTTTCTGTGAAAAGTTAAAAGCGCGATGACATGAGTGTAATTTCTTTCATTTCTAGTGGCTTTTCTATATCAAACATTTCCCTGCTATTGTGCTCACCTTCCATTGCTCTCGTCTGGGTCTACTTTGCTACAATGCAAGAATCGACCACTACAATGTCGTCTCTCCCGTCTATCTTGTCTATCTCATCTCTCATCTGTACAAGAGCTGAACACTGCAATGTCACCTCCCTCATCTCTCTCGTCTCTCTCATCTTGTTTGTGCACCGAACATTGCAAATCCAAACACTTGTCGGCTTCTCATTTTTCGCCTCATCTTGTTCCCCAATTAGTGTCTACCACCACACCCAAATAAAGAGATTAATTGGTGTCAATTGCCCCCACCAACAAGGGCTGACTTCCCTGTCTCCACTAGTAGCAGAGTTCCAATGTTATCAGAAGACAACTAGAATTGTCGATCTTCAAAATTTAGCTTCTAGAGTTAGAATTTTTTCAAATTGATTGAAGGTTTTTGTTATGGGATAACATAATGCAAAATCAATGTGGAAATTACTTGAAAAAAAGCCTACATAGCGGCGTAGTTGAACTCGAGTCGCGATCAGGTCTGTTCGACCCCATTGTGACCTGGCAGAGGTAGAGGATGAACTATTTAGTGAAATTTCATTTTGGTCCCCCAACTCTTCTTCTTTCTTTAATCTGGTCTCTATACTCTTCAGATTTTGTTTTAAATTCTAAAATATTTAATTTATTCAATTAAATCCCTATCAAAAACCTAAAATTCTAATTTCATTCAATTAAGTCCTCATTTTCAATTTATTAAAAATGGATTAACCAAACATGTTTTCTTTGTTTTCATTTTTTGAAAATAGAAAATGACAAATCTTACCAAACATGTTTTCTAAATTTGAAAATTTTGAAATGAAAGCTACTTTTCAAAAAAATAGAAATAAAAAAGGGAAAAGGAAAACATTTTCACAAACCAATCACCCCCTAAGAAATTTGAAGGACTGAATTGAGAGGCGGCCGAGACATTTAGTTGGGTGCCAATCAAAAGGTGTAGAAGCAAAATTTGATACAATCAAGAGAGATTAACTTCCCAAATTCATGTATATATATGATTGTGTGTATGTTCAACTAAAATCTGAAATTAATTTTGAGTTTTGCTCTATTTTCTATTCGAATTTTGGAGTTCAAGTTGTTCGAAAGTCCAGTTCAGGGGTCATAGGAAATCTCGATATCTGATAAGTGTATTCATCAAATAGTTTCCAAAAAATAGTTTCATCCTGTTCAATTTTGATACCCTTAACCTTGGGTCAAGCTTGGGAATCGAGGTAAGCATTGGGTCAAGTTGATTTTTGCATTTGAAAACCACCGAGTGAAAATTTCAGAAACCAATTCAAAGACCTGGGTTTCCAAGCAAATGGGACAGACCTGGATGAAATCTAAGTATGTATTGGTCAACTGGGCTGGTTTGGCCTAGCTAAGCAAGGGCCCGACTGATTTAGGGATTTATCCAATCTAGTTAGGGTGATTTAGGCTAGTTCTTAGTTCTATGAACTAAGCTTTTCAGCTTAGGCCGACCTTAAGTGTCTAAGAGGTAGGTTCAATTTGGTTTTAGTATTTATATGGTTAGATTGGTTCAATTTAGCTTAGTTTGGAGAAATTTTGTTCTATTCAGTTTGGTTGTGGAGGAATTTGGTCCAATTTAGCCTAGTTCAGGAGAGTTTGAGACTGGTTTAGCCCGGTTTAAAGGGTTTGAGGTCGATTATGTCTAGTTCAGGGGAGTTTGAGGATGGTTCAATTCGATTTAGGGGTATTTTGGATCAGTTTAGGCCAATTCAATGAAAATTGAAACCGGTTTATGCCAGTTCAATGGCATTCAAGGCGAGTTTAGGCCGGTTCATGAATGTTTGAGATTGGTTTACTTTGATTTAAGGATTTTCATGTAAGGTTAGTTCGTATTTTAGTTCATTTTGGGTTCGAGTGTTAAAGAATGAGCACTTGAATGCATGCCAAGATTTTGAATTGGGGTTAGGGACTGGTTTAAGGGATCGAGTTATTAAGTGATTTAAGTTTTGGTTCTGGTCTTGATATTGTATTATTGTGATTTCAGATAGACATGAGGAGGCACGCCATGACCATTAAGATTTTATTTAGAGATCTTGGTTTTCGGTTTTACTTTGTACTCTGAGTAATAATATTTACTCTATACATGTGTTTTGACTCTAGTCATTATTTATCTGTTATGGTATGAATTATTGGTTTTGGAAATTAAATTCATGGACAGGTATTTGGTTTTGCTGAAATCTTTAGTGACCTTTTTCTTAATATACTTGATTTCAATCTAAAATTATGTTTATATTATATGTATATGTTATCTAAAAATTATATATTAAGAGTTACTCTGGCTTTAGTTTCAGATGAACACGATTGTGTTCAAAAGCTATGTGTTTTATATATGTTTTGGTTCTGGTGCAGGTTCAATATGTAATCTTGATATGTGATATGTAATATGTGATACCTCTAACATGATATGCTTTGTCGTAAGATAAGATTCTGATACTTCTATTTGTTTTCGAATCTATGAAGCATATATATGTGATTTTTAGTAATAAAGATGTATTCTCACTACTTGATTATATGTATATATGTGGCACATTTTACGATGCATGTTCAAGTATAACTGAGCATCTATTATTATTCACTAAGTTTTGTACTCACATTTTTTCTAACATTTTTCAGATTGTAGTGTGGGCTCACCTTTCTGATAGTTTCCCTGAGTGAGAATGAGAGATCCAATTGAGCCATTTTCGATATACGAGATTTATTATTCATAACACTTGTACTTTAGAGCTGCTTCATTTACTTTTCAAACAAAGGTTTTCTGATTATATAAATATTGTTGCTTATGTCAATTTGTGTATTATAAATATTATTTTATTTGAGACTTACTGAGATTAATGATCTAGGCTTAGTACCAGTCATTTGCCTAGTTTTTGGGCATGACATTTTCAATGTGTTTTTTGTTTGGGATAAGAAAATTAAAGTTTTATGTGAAACTAATTTTTGTTAAATTATTATTCAATGTAACTAGTTAAGTGTTAGTTTTTGTTTAAAAATATTTAAAACTCAAAAAATTGTTATTACAAAAATACCCTCTTACTCTATTTTGGACGCTTTGCTTTTTTTAGAAAATAACTAATTATACAAAAAATTAAAGTTTCCGACATATTGTTTTTTATTCTCATCTTATACTCCTAAATGACATCTTATATCATCTTTTTATTATTTTGAGTTTCAAGCTAAGTTAATTGTTTTATTGGACCTTTGTAGGATTAGACAAAGGACAAAACAAGTGGATGAATCTTACAGATTTTTTATTTTAAATAAAAAGGGTTTGAAAAATGCTTCCAATTAATTTTTTCTAACCAATAATATAGTAAAAAAATACATATGAATAATTGGATTAATATAATTGGAGAGACTGATTAGGTCTTGCAAGTTAAAACAATTTCTTGAATTCTCAAGTTTCCAATTGTAAATCATGGAATGCCTACTGCGGGATATGTCCAGTAGCAATAGGAGTTGATGGATGGTCTAGTTTTTTTAACACATATTTTTGGTTTTTGAACTTTAAAAAGTTAAAAGGGGCTTAAAATCAAAATCATATAACTTAATTTATTTTCTCTAAACCTGTAATACTCTAATTTAGGGGTTAATTAAGAAATTTAGAAGTTTAGAGGATCTAATTGAAAGAAACAAAAAGTTTAGGGGCGTACTTAAAAGGTTAAAGGGACACAATTGAACAAATTAAAATTTCACGAGATCTAAATGGAAATAACCAAAAAGTGACGGGAACTAAATTCACTTAATCAAGAAATTGGCAACCAAATTGAGAATAATCAAAAATCTAGATTACAGATCCCTCTTCAACCTTAGGATCTTATGCGTTAGTGGCAGTCAAAATTGATAGACAATCTAGAGCTTAATTGATCAATTGAGCCTATAAATATGAATGCAAGCTTGCGCGTGAGAGAAACCCTAAATCAATTTCTACAAGCCTTCCCTTGTTCCTCTGTATTTCTCCCTTCCCCCTCCGCCATAACTGACTGAGCTTAGATTGAAAATCAAGCTTTGTATGGCTATTTCTAGTCAATTGGATCACTATGCCATGGCTACAGTAGGATGCCTTGGCTATCACAACTATTGTTTCGTCATTGCTGCCAAGTTTATCAACCAATTTTGCCAAAAACTAGGTATGCAATAAGTTAGATTTATAGGGGTATCAAGTTGGGAAGACGGACTCAAGTGGGGGCTCAAGTTTGCAGATGAATCAGTTTCTTGAGTCGATTTAGGGCCACGGGTTTGGGCTTGAACCGGACTGGGCCAAACATGGGCCTTGGGATTCTAGGTTTGGACTAATTGGGCTTGGGCTAGTGATATCGCGCTAGGTCGTAAATATCGAGTTTGGACTATAGGGTTGGATTTGAATCCTTTCAAAGGATTAATTGGCCGATTTAGCATTTTAATCATTAGTTTAGTACTATGTTTGACCAATTCAAGGCTCATTAAGAATGGTCAGTATTTAATCAACTAGTTCAGTGCTGTTAGGGATAGGTTTTGTGTTCTAGTAATTGGTTCAATGTTTAAATTAACCAATTTAGTGCATATTAACCCCGATTCAATGTCCTACTGGTTGGTTCAAGACTTTATTAAACTGGTTTATAGACGTGTTAGCCCGATTCAGGGTACTAGGTGTCTAGTTCAATCCTTAGTGGCTAGTTAAGGGTAGGTTTAGTGGTTTAATGGTTGATTCAGAGGCGGTTCAATGACTTAGAGGTTAGTACAGTGCTTTAATGGCCAGTTTCATACTTTAATGGATGGTTTATAGGTTAAATAAACCACTATTATGTTTTATGAGATTGGTTCGAGATTAGTACCTAGTTCACAACTTTATTTGATTGGTTCAAGATTCTAGTAATTCTCATATAGCTTCAAGTAGGAAAACTTAAATTTATACTCGGGTTTTGATTGAGAATTTAGATTAATTTGATTTGTAGTGTTGTCCCAAAAGGTAACCCAAGAGGGGGGTGAATTAAGTTTTCATAACAAAAAATTGTAATAACAAAAATTTAATTAATTAAAATTATGCAACTCATCCAAAAAAATATAAAATAATTTTAAGTAAAATAAAGAGAGTAAGTATAAACTCTTTTATAGTAGCTCGACTTTATATTTAAGTTTATATCCATTCTTTCGAGCTTCAATTGATCGAGATTCAACTATATCTGTTGTATTTAACAGGGACAAGAAATCTCAATTACAAATAAAGCCTTTGATTATGTGAACTTTAAGTACTAATATAAAGTATAGTAGAGATGATGTATAAATGTAACAATTTCTCTTAATTAGAATTAGCTACCACTCATGTACAAAAGATCTCACTTTAAAAAGACACTCTTAAGAATAAAATAATTAACTCTAAACACTCTTTATTTAAGTAAAAGATAATGTAATACAAAGAATAAAAGAGAGATTTAGGATACTTTGATAGTTTATCCTTAAATGCTTCTCCCTTCAATCTATACTCTTTTTATACACAAAGTCACCAAACAAACGTTGGAGAGACATTGGGCAACTCTTGGCCTTTCGTGAGATGGTAGAAGACAAATTTGAACCTTCTATCAATAGTAACAACACATAACCTCACTTCAAAAATTAAAAAATAGCTTCTAACATCCAAAAAATCTTAAAAAAATTTCTGAACACTCTATAATGAGTTTATATTTAAACACAAAAAGAATCATTGGATAATAACTAGCCATTTAAGAGAAATGGTCTATTTTTAAAGATTTAGTACACTAAAAAATTACTTCTAGTAGAATTTATTAATCTACTTCAAAATTGTCTAGAGACTTGAATTCTCAATCAAAAATAATAAATTATATATTTTTCAAAAAATTACAATTTCTAATTTCATTTGTAATTAGATTTGCATAAATTGAGTTTTTATATTTTAAGTTATGGCTAAAATAGTACAATATTGTCATGCCCCAAACCCGAGCTCGCGATCGGCAATAGGATCCATTAACTCTAGTAAGTTTCACACCACCAATACAAGACAAACCGTACTAGTCATATCAGAATACATAAATCAAACTCCACATATACAAAACAGAATCCTGTATGAGAATAGTAAAGGAGCATACTAGAGTACAAAAGGATACAATACAAACATGCCTGTACATCTATCAAATCAGCAGGAACGAACTCTGACACCAACTCTACTCGGAATATGGGAAAGTAACCTAATTTGGAAAGATAATAAAAAGTGAGTCACGAAACTCAATGAGTAACAGATAGTCTCTATTCTAACCATGTTGTGATATGTATCGCATCACATGCCAAATCATACACACACACACACACACACAGAGTGAACAATTCAAATACAGCAAATGATAAATGTAGGAGTATCATCATATACAAGTATCATATCTCATGGTAAAGCGTATCATGCTCGAGACACCACAATCTCACAGCGGACTTAAGACACTCATCACTAGATGTTGCGGATCACTATCCTCTAGTACAAGCTCTTGATGTCCTAAACTCATCACATATCCATCTCACGACAATGTGCGTCATGTCCAAGGCACCACAGCTCCATATCGGACTTAGGGCACTTGCCATTGAACACTACGTATCATCGTCCTTCTAGTGCAAACTATTGACATTCTAATCCCATCACATGATATAACTCTCTACATATATACAGAAAATATTTCATATGTAATGCATATACAATTTGTATATCAACATACCGATGTCAAACATGTAATATCAAAAGGCTCACAAAACACATCAATACATATCTTAGAGATTTTGCATATATCAAAATATAGTTTGTGCATCAAAATCATAATCCATGCTATAAATTAGAGTTAGAAAACACATGTATAAAAAATGTATCATTGCTTACAGTACAATGCCGAGTCAAAATTTTAAGTCACCCACAATGACTCAACGATCAATGTGCATCTCTGTTGGTGTATCTACAACTACAATAGCACATAATCAAAACTAACAATCAAAACAATCACAAGAATGGACTTAGCAACCCAAAACCAAAATCTATACCCACTTCAAAACTCTCACCCACATCCCAAGGCTCATTACCCATCACCTAAAACTCACATGACTCAAGAACACATCCATTTCTCTTAAAAACCTTTGAACTGCGATGAACCAGTTTTCAAAACCATTGAACCAACTTGAACCGGCCTTAAACTCCCTTAAATCGGCTTGAACTAGCCATGAACACTTAAGAATCAAACTGAATCATCCTCAAATACCCTAGAAGTTGATTGAACAGGCCTCAAAACCCTTAAACTAAGCTAAACCAAGCAATTTGCCTAATAAACCAGCTTAAGCAACACTGAACTAGCCAGTTTTTTGATGAACCAAACTCCCCAAAGTCATGAACTAGCCTAACCTTCCCAAAACTAGTCAAAGTTCCTACTAAACTAGCTAATTTTCTATTGAACCAACCCTGAACTGTTTCTGCCTTAAATCATTAACCCTGAATACCTTATTCCAACCCTAGTTATCCTATTCTGATTGTATTCTATTCTGCCCTTGAGATCTCATATCCTAGAATTAATCTGTTGAGTTGACTCGTTGAGTCAACTCACTAATTCTAGCCATTGAGCTAAGTCAACTCACAGAGTTGACTCAACCAAAACACGACCCAACCCAAACACCTTAGGCTGGCCCAAGTGCCGTGGCCCAAGCCCACTAGCTTAGCCTAGCTTACTTAGCCTAACTGGTCTAGCCCACACCAAGCCTAGCCCAGCTAAGTTGACTCGGTGAGCTAAGTCAACTCGCCTGAGCCAAACACAACGCAGACCCGGATGCCATCTGGGTCCGTCTTCCTCACCCGACAACCTGGGTTGTGTACTTAAACTCAAAAGCCTAGAAATTTCAAGATTTTTGGACTTACCTTGACCAATCAATAGCCAAAAATTGTAGAAGCAAGTTAGGCAAACCGATTAAAGGCTTTTAATCAAAACAAAATTAGTCAAAAACAACTCAAAATTGTAGAACACCCCTTTCGATCGTTTATGAACCAATCAGCCAAACCAATACAAATTTCTCTCCAAAAACTCATTCAAACTTGAAATTGGTTGAAGGGAAACCTCCCCCAACACTTTAATGCACCTAAACATATTGAACCCAGCTAAAAAGTGGCTGCCATGATCGCGATATGGCAACTACAGTGTTCAATGCACTGTTGGGCTGAATTTCATGTTCTATCTCAATCCAATCTGTCCAACTCTCGTTCTTTTCAATTTCACCCTTCTATTATTCAAATTCAGTCCCTGTACTTACCTGTCATTTATCCTCCGGCCTTGCCTCTTTTATTTCTTTTGATTTGACCCCCTAACAATTTCAATTTGAACCCAAACTTCTTGATTTCTCAAATTAAACCCCAGTCTTTATAATTTCCTCAATTTTCCCTTCAAAATTATGAATTGACCCCAATTTCTTTTAATTCTTGCGATTAAGCCACTAAACTTAATTATTAGCCAAAAATTCAAAAATTTTAATAAATTAGAGTCCTTACAAGTATACTCATTCTGTCTACTAACAGTATAACTCAGTAGAATGATTTATTTAAAAAAAATTGTATCTTCTCAATTATAAATGCAAAATGTGCATGTAATATATCTATTTAAATCCTGGCATGTCTATTTTACAAGAATAATAAAATTGAAATTTTAGTAACATCATAAAATATATTTTACTATCTAAAACTTATAAAGATTTTAACAATGACTTTTCTAGAAAATAATATGTAAGATTAATATAAAAAATTGCTTTAATATAAAAGAGTGTGAGTCAAATTATACATCAAAATAAAGATATTTAGGTATAGTTTCATATAAAATTAACTTTGCTATTTTTTAAGTTTTATATAATAAGATATAATGGACTTACTACATGTATGTCCAATTTAATAGTTTCACTTTCTAACACAACATGTAATATATGTATCTCCAAATAATAAACTTAACAATATGAGTTGTCTATTATAAATATATATACGTATAAAAATTTTAATTTGTTTTGTTATTAGTAAAATCAATACAAAACACTGAAGCTAACACATAAGTGCATTAGAGTCTTAAGATGGGTATTTTATTATATCGTAATTTTTGATTCCTTAAGAATTTCTACTTAAGCCATATCACCGAAGACTGAATTATTTGGATTCCACTAGTTTTGTGCATAATAATATGCATTTATACATATTTATAGTTTTTCATATTTGTCAGAAATTTTGATTTTATGAGACTTATTACTTGACGCACTTGGTTCTTGAAAATTGAATTAAATTTTATTACAAATGCATAAAAGTGACATTTAAGCAATTAAAAGATTTTATTTCAAAAAATTATCTGACACTACTTTCTTGACACTTTTTATATCTATAAATGAATTTTTTTATTTCCTAACAAAACTATTTTTGCTGATTACTGAAATTGTTCAAGGGAGTTTCAGATTATCAGAACACTGTAACTAATAATAGTAGGCGTAGGATTGAATGTACCTTGGATTGTATCCCTAATTAGCAGAAGTGGTGCTAGACTACCATGTCGTGCCGATATGGTTGTACTGTATAATTGAATACTGGCAGATTAAGGAATTGCTGGAACTTCCAATCATTGTACTATTTATGTTCTATATCAGAAACTCTTTAATATTTTGATAACTGTGAAATTATTATTTTATTTTAAGATATTCTGTTATAAAGTATATACTTATCCCTTGTTCTCATGGATGCATGTTATTATTCATTGCATCAATTGACTCACCCCTTATCATTTTTTAGATTTGGAGTTTAATTTCCCTACAGATCTTGTTATTTGAGAGGAGTTTTATTATTCTTACTGCATTTCTATTGATCATAGAAGTTAGTACTGTTTTCTTGATTTCTGTTAGATTTAGAAGTTTTCCTTAGATAAGCTCTGTTGATTACAGAAAGGTTTTTTGCTGATGTATTGACAAGTTCGTTGAGATTTGAGCTATTTTTAGTTTCAAATTTTTATTTTATATAAAATACTAATTTAATTCTTTCTGATTTGTACAAAAGATATAAGATAACTAATAGGCTTACCAGGTTAGATTTTATTCTAACCTTTGTATTGGTCATGGATCCAACTTCTAAGTCATGACAAAACGAATCTAATCATAAAAAGACACTGTCATGCCCCGATCCCGGGCCCGTGACTGGCACTAGGGCCCACCGACCCTAATCAGCCTCAAGACCATCTCACATGATTCCAAACCATCATATCATATGAATAATATCAAGTATATCATACAAACTCAATTTTCAAATACAAACCAGAATCCTGTCTGAGAATAACAAAGGAGTCTCTAGAGTACAAAACAGTAACATAAATAAATGTGCCCGTACATCGATCGAATTCCAAAGCTCAAGACAAATCCTCATGACTGGAATACGAACAGTCAACCTGATCTGGAATGATAATAAAAGGATGAGTCGCGAAACTCAGCGAGTGCAGATGATACCTAGTCTATGCATGTTGGGATATGTATCATACCACAAGTTTCAAAACCCTTTTTAACACATATAAATATAGTGAGCAGTTCAATATCAAATCATACATATGTGGGAGTATAAATATCATATCACAATATTCCAGCCTCAATCATAGGCATCATAACCATAATCAATATCACATCAGATGGCCATCACCCAATCGGGTTCACATCGCCCCCATCAGGGCTGCCCACCAGGGCACCAGATCTCAATACCAAACATAACTCCCACATACAATTCGAACAATATATACATATACATTTCAAAATCTCAAAACCAGTATCGCATACCAATATAACTCACTGACCATGTACCAAATCACATAACACATATCCCGTATGTATATTCATTAAAATACAGTTTAGAAAACATAAATCAATCATGTCAAAATCACCGTATGAAAACACAGGCATAGAGAATGTATCATCACTCACTGTACAAAATCAAGCCAATAGAGAAGTCCCGAGTCACCCTCACCCGACTCACTGGTCTAGGTGTACCTTCTCAGCCGTATCTGTAGTCAAAACCATACAAAACCATTACCAAAACTAAAATAAGCACAAGAAACGGGCTCAGTAGCCCGAACTGGTTTAAATCCCATCCGGGACCCTTGGCACGCATCCCAAGGTGTCAAAACCCATCACGAGACTCACGTGTTTCACTAATATAGTCAATTTTCACTTAACAATCCTTAACAATGGTGAACCAGCCCTTAAAATCCCGAACCATAATAAACCGATCACTAAAAACCCTTGAACCGACTTAAACTGGCTAAAACTACCTCATCCCGAACTCGTTTGGCCACGAAACCCTCAAAATCAGATTCAGAAGGCCCAAAAACCTTAGGAACCACTATGAACCGGTCAAAAATGAGCCAAAATAAAGCTGAACCGGGCAATTATCATTAATTATATCCTTGAACCGGGCTGGTTTAATCAAAACACTAAATTTCTGGTCAAACCAAACCTCCCTGAACCCCCGAACCAACTCGGTTCAGTAGGTCTTTTCTCCCTGATTCCAGAACCAGTTCAACTTCCCAATTTTGAGGTCATTTGACCACTGAACCGGCCGGTCAAAGCCACTGGCCGGTTCAATCAACTGTTCTGTTTTTTTTTTTTTTTTTTTAACTGAGCCAGCTTGGCTCAGTCGGCTAGGAGCCGGCTCGGCTCGACTCGACTCGGCTCAGCCAGCTCGGAGTCGGCTCGAAGCCGACTTGCCCCAACTCGGCTCAGCCGGCTCGGCTTGGAGCCGGCCGCCCGCAACATCAAAAATTTATATATATATATATATATTTTTTAAAAGGCTGCCCGTGTCTCCAATCCGCGGGCTGCCTTGGCCCAAAGGCCAGTCCGGGCCCAATGGCCCGGATAGGGCATGCGCCCCATGCGGGGGACCCGGATCACCGGGTCCCGCCCCTTTCTCACTCGGATTAACCGGGTTTGACAGACCTGGTTCACAGAACCGAGTCTGTAACTTCTGAAAAATCAAAATAAATTATAAAAAATCGAAATAAAATGGAAAAACTCATTTACCTTATCAATCCACACACCCGAATTTAGTAGATCTGAGCAGAACGAGTCGAACTACGCCCAATAATTGGATCAAAAACTAATAAATCATCAAAATTTTTCCAAATCTCCTTACGAATCACGGACAAACCCGTTTGTAGAAAACACTAAATTTCTCTCTCTAAACTCACCCGAATTCCGAAATTGAGAGAGGGCTTTCGTTCCTTTCTTAAATACGCACGCGGCGGTGTGAACAAATCACCGAAAACTTCAACCATCGCGGCGAATTCGGCGTCAAAAGCTTCGGCCACCGATTTGGACCAAAATTTCTGTTTTCTTTAGATCTAGTCCTCAAATTTTGTTTCTCTTCAATTCAGTCCCTGACAATTTCAATAAAATCCCATACTTCCCAGAATTCCTAAATCAACCCCCAAACTTCTAATATTCCCAAATTAAGCCTAAAATTTCTAACTTTTCACAATTAAGCCCCTGATTATTAATTTAATTAATTATTATTATTTACTTAAAAATTGGGTTATTACAAACACTCATAAAGTAAAAATGTCTATATTAATGTTAGGTCCTGATACAATGAGTTAGTTATCTTATATCTGTTAAATCAATATTAATTAATATTAATTATTAATACTGATTCACTATTGATCCAATAGGTTATAATCTAACATTAAATAATTTGGATAAAGTGGAGAGTTAGATCCATGTTCTCAACACTCCTTCCATTACCCCATCCTAAGGGTGTTCATACGCTTGGTTTGGTTTTAGACTTTTTCCAAACAAAACTGAACTAATTGGTTTTTAATAGATATGGACATAATTGGTTTTCCATTAACTCCAAAATTGAACAACATAATTATAATGATTTGGTTCGGTTTAGAAAAATATTTTTAAAGATAATATTAATTAAATTATACTTATTTAATAAGAAAAAAGGCTCACAGTGAAGTATAATAAAATATATATAAATTAAACATTACAAAATAATAATTTCCTACTTACCACTTTTGACAATGACAAATATTAAATATAAATAAAAAATAAAAATTATAACTATGTAATCAATTCAATTAATTTTCATAAAAAACTGACAACCAAATCAAATTGATCAATTTTAATGTTATAAAAAATCAAATTAAACCAATTTTTTCAATTTTTATTGGTTTGATTTGAATTAAATTACTCAAATTAGCGTGGAACAGTTTTAAACACCCCCACCCCAACCCCATCCCCATCCCCATCCCCATCGCCTTGGACCGGTCGGATATACAAGAAATTAAAGATCCAGGACTATTGAAAGAAAATCACGTTTAATTTTAAATCTTTAGGTCTCTTCAAAATCCGCCAATCTCAAGGCTTACTCAATATTACTCGTTTGATTCTTCTAATTCTATTTAATTTTTTAGAATACATAAGACACAAAAGAGAAGAGAAATTCTGATTTTTATTAAAATTCATAAGTTAAATTTAAAATTTAAATATATAAATCCAAAAAGACTAAAAAGAGAAGAGCTCCAAGGTTTCCTCCTTGACTGCATATGATACAATAGGATCTTGTTGAGAAAATGAAAATATAAAAAAAAAAAATGTATTTGAAAAGTATTTTGGAACAAGAATCCTCGTTTCATAAGGAATCTGAATTTTATCTATTAATAGAATTCTTATTTAAATATATAATTACTATAATAATTTTTATTTTTTAAGTAAATAACAAAAATATCTTATAAATATAAAAAAATTATAAGTATTTACAATGTTATATATTAATATCTTATATATTAGATATATTTATTATAATATAGTAAATTGTATAATATGATATATTGTATTATATATTTTTTATTATATTTGTATAATATAATATATACGTATATACCTTATTATATACATACATACATACATACATACATATATATGAATTTAATATTTTAAATTAGAATAAAAATTATTTTTAAATTTTTTAATATATTCATAATATATTAAACGTTAAATTTTTAAATTTTATAAAAAAAGTATATTTTTATTTTTAAATTTTATTATATTTATTTTTTTAATTCAATTCCAATATATTAAACGTAAAACTGAAATACAAATATGTATTTTATTAATATATCTAAATATATTTATAAAAATTTTGATTTTATTATATTTCCCTTTCTATTCCTATTTTTATTTTTATTTTATTAAAAATTATTATATCATAATATAGGTCACTTAGCGGTGGGTAAAAAGGGGTCTAACCGTCACCTGGGAAAACGTAAAAGCCGTTTCACTACTTTTGCATTTTCTGTTAAAAGCAACTTCTGTTGCGGCAGATATCTCAATGGAATAGGGCCTGTCGGGAACAACCAACCATTGGGGTGTGACGGGCAGATTTCATTTTAATTATTAACGTACTAAGGCAAGTAATTTAGGAGTTTTTCATTTACATCCTGTCAACCTTACTAATTTAACTCTTTCTTTCTTCCTCAAATTTATTAATATAAATCTGGTTCTTTATTTATTTTGTAAAATAAATCATTTTCTTATTTATTATAAAATGAAAATTAAAAAACAACTTAAATAAAAAAATGGCTCAAATATTCATGACTTTAAATGATAAATTCCAAAATTGGAAAAATGAATATGTTTTTCAAATTCAAAGTAAATTTTTTTTTATATTATGAAGTACCAACAAGTAGGAGTGGGTGTTTGGTAATTTTCTTTTTCTTTTATTGTTTATAATTTGAGGCTTTCAATGTGAATTCACTTAGACTGATTTGCGTGCACCTGGACTTCTTTTATTCTTTTTTATTTAACAGAGATTTATCTAACAAATAAAAACAAAATTTTATCTAAATTTTTAGTGCCTAATATATTTCCTGAAAAAAAATAAATTACATCTAAGTTGTAAACATTTATTTTTTATTTAATTAGTTTTAAATAAATATATATATTAAATAATTTGTTTAGTTTGTAAAATAATATACTTTGTTCAAGAAATAAGTGTTTTAGTATGTGCTGCAACGATGCTGATGTGGCACCTCAATGCTGAAACTTCAACGCAAAGCTTGCTTACAAACCCAATTACACAACCGTAAATTTAAATTAAATACAAAAATAAAAAAGGGACAGAAAATTCCATTAAAGAAAAAGACCAAAGAGTCCCATTAGTACTTTTACTTTGTTGTGATATTTACAAGTTAACTTCAGATTTTGGAAATTTATGGCGCCAAAACATAGTTGCACGATGAGTATTAACTTTTTGTTTAAATTTTTCTAAAAAATTTCCAATTTTTATTTATATTATTTTTTCTGACCAATTTTTGGGGATTTATCTATAAAATGTCATACTACAAAGATTTTTTAAAATAAAATTATGATATGTTTGTAATATTACTCATAAAATGCTGAGTTTTTTTTTTTTTTTTACATTTTTAAATAAATAATTTGTGATAAACTATATTATTCTATGTAAAAATTTTTGCGTAATTTTATGTTTAGATATATGATTGGACAACTTGTTTTGGGACTTGACCAGTTGTCAATTATGGTCCAAGGATTTCAAATAACTCTTTCTAATCATTTGATGTTAGATTGAAAACCTCGTCATCATCCAACAATCAAACTGTGCCATCCTCTAACTAAATGAAGTGCATAAAGACAATCTTCAAAGAGATACGCCCCCACAAAAAGCTAGTCAAGGAGTCTTTAATTTTTGGGTTATTCTAAAAGAAAAATTTGTAATAGTTAAATCGATTTCTTTCTTTTATTTAGTTATTGAAAAACTAGTGCACATGTAAAAATAATAAATATTTTTGATAATTTTTCTCTTCTTATAATGTGTTATTTTTAAATGTTTAAAAAATTTCTATTTTTTTTTTTGTACAAAAGGAAAACAACATTGAGTCTCTCTTGCATTGAAATATTTATATTTTTGTTCAGCCTGCGCATGAATAAATAAACAAATAAATTTATTTGGAATTATTCTTGGAATTGATGTCTGTGTTTATACGTAGAGCACCTAAAATCTTGTTAGGAAAAGTCATTCTGAAAAATATGTCTAATTATTTTTTAAAATAGTTATAATTTCTGAAATTATTATTTTTTTAAAAAATAAATTATATAAAAAGAAATAATTTTTCAAAATTTCATTTTCTTTTTCTTTTATGATTATTGAAAAACCGGGGACAAACAAAAAATCAGATAAGCCCAAATTTGAACTTTTGTTTAGAATAAAAGATAAACAACTCAAACAAGAAAAATTACAAATTCATTCTTTTTAATTCAAAATATTAGACAAAAAGGTAAAGAGGCTAGAGCTATATCACTGGAGACTCAACCTGACTCTTATATATAAACTCTCCACATACGCCCACTTCGCAAGGCAATCTAATCAGACCCATCCGCTCTACTTGTCCCCATGTCCTTATAACCCGCGCACACAGACGTAGAGAGAGAGAGAGAGAGAGAGAGAGAGAGAGAGGGATAGAGATTTCTCATACGCAACCAATTTACTTGTCCTGTTTCTCGGGACGGTGCTCAACTCTGTTATTTTGTTCTTCTCTGATAAAAGACGGAGCTTAGTTCAGACCGTTCTCCAGAAAATGAGATACATTCGAACAGGCAGTTTCAAGAGACTCTTCTCGATCAAGCGACGCAGCTTGGATGAAGAACCTCAGAGACAAATCGTTTCTGTTGGTGTACACAACGATGGAACAATTTCTAAGAACTTTCCAGAAACAGAGCCCCCTCAGAGACCCACTTGGAAGTGCTTCTCCTACGAGGAAATCTTCGAAGCCACCAACGGTTTCAGCTCAGGTTCTTCGCTTTCTCTGTCATTTGCCTTAATTTTCTCACATGAGTTGAGAACTTTTTTTCCAAAAACCGCTGTTTTCCTTCGTGGTTTTGGAGGAAATTCGTCTTGTGGCCTATGATTTTGGGCTTTTATCGAGTTTTGAATTTTCTGCTCTTCATTATATCCATTTTGTCAAATGGGTTAAAACTTTTCTATGTATGTATGTCAAAATCACTGTTTTCTTTAAGGGGTATGGAGCAAATTCGGCCTTGTCTTCTCCTTTTGGGCTTTCATCGAATTCCAGATTTCCTGCTTTCTGTTTTATCTATTTTCTCAAATGGGTTCGAGATTATCTACTTTTGTTAAAACTACCGTTTTCCTTTCTGAGTCTGGAGGAAACGCGGCTTTTGGCTTATGCTTTTGGGCTTTTATCAAGTTCTGAAACCCTCTGCTCCCAGTTTTATTTTTCTATTTTCTCAAATTAGTTCAAAATTTATCCGCTTATTGTATCAAAATCAGTGTTTTCCTTCATGTTTATGGAGGAAATTCGGCCTCTGCTTCTGCTTTTGGGATATCAACTATCTGAACCTTCTTCTCCCCATTTTGGTATCTGGATGTCAGATAATTTGGTGGGAAAAGGAGGGTACGCAGAGGTTTACAGAGGGATTCTACAAGACGGTCAGGCAATTGCAGTAAAAAGGCTTTCAAAATCGTCCTCAAACGAGAGGAAGGAAAAGGAGTTTCTGACAGAGATTGGGACGTTAGGCCATGTTTGCCACCCAAATGTGTCCTCTCTCCTTGGTTGTTGCATCGACAATGGTCTCTATATCATTTTCCAGTTCTCCTCTAGAGGCTCTGTGGCTTCTCTTCTCCACGGTAAATAGAAAAGGAAAACTTATATTTGAATATATCTGGTCTCATAAATTCATACTAGCATTATTTTTATCCCGTGGTTTCAATTATAAAATACTCTAATTCTGGGATTTCAACATTTTCAAATGGGTTCCATAATGTTTCGATTGCAATAGAGCCAAAATTTCTGTGTGCTGAAACGGAGAATTTTCATTTAAAAAATTGACAACATTAACTATTGCCTTCGTTGGCAGAGTTTTTAAATCTTGGTACAATGTGTTATAATTAAAACAATTCGGAGTAAAGTGTAAATTATGCAAAAACAGGCAGAAGAAGAAGAACCACACTGGTTATTTTTCTGGGTTCTGAGCTTCTTCTTCTTCTTCTTCTTCTTTTTTTTTTTTTTTATCGGATACTTACAATTTTCTTCTCGCAGATGAGAACTTGCCGGCCATGGATTGGAAAACAAGGTTCAGGATTGCAGTAGGAACAGCCAGAGGCCTCCATTACCTGCATAAGGGCTGCCCGAGACGGATAATTCATCGCGACATCAAGGCCTCGAACATTTTATTAACTGCAAATTTTGAGCCACAGGTATAATTTTAATATGCCCAATTTAACCCGACATTAAATTAAACAATACCCCTGATGTAATTCTTATGTTCTTTTTTTTTTTTTTTTTTCCCTGGTTTCTAGATATCTGATTTTGGGCTGGCAAAGTGGCTTCCATCTCAGTGGACTCATCATTCAATCGTTCCAATTGAAGGGACTTTTGGGTGCTCAACGTTTGAAGACTTTCCATTATCAAATAATATACCTTTTGGGTATGGCATAAAAATGTTGATTATTTATTTGTTTGTGTTTTTCAGGCACTTGGCACCGGAATATTTTATGCACGGTGTGGTGGATGAGAAGACCGACGTGTTTGCTTTCGGGGTCTTTTTGCTAGAAATAATCTCCGGGAAGAAACCAGTTGATGGGTCTCACCAGAGCTTACATAGCTGGGTAAGAACTTTGAAGTCTTTGGTCGAAGGTGCTCTGAATTTTGTGGTTAGTAATAATATATTGCCTTCTTCATAATGGAACTTCTCTTATCATTTCATCTCGAATTGGGCTACCGGACAGTTGGATTATTATTATTTTTTTTTACCATATTTTGGGTAGTCTTGTATTATTGAAATTGTGTGTTTACCATTAATCATACAGGCAAAGCCTTTACTTAAACAAGGGGAGACCGAAGAGCTGGTAGATCCAAGGCTTGAAGGGGCCTATAATGCTGACCAGCTTAGTAGACTCGCCTTTGCAGCCTCTCTTTGCATTCGAGCTTCTTCCACTTGGCGCCCTACCATGAGCGAGGTAACTGCTCGCTACTTTAATTACAGGAAGAGATGCTAGTTCTCACAAAATTTATATTTGAAGAAATGAAATAAGTATCTCATTTAATTAATACAGCTTGATTTGTCTTCTTCTTTGCGTTCAATCCACTCCATAGCGACCCCCACCTTGCTTCAGTAATTTCTACTGATGGATGCACCTGATTCAGACCTCCCGAAGATAAACATTTCTCATCTTCTTCTAAACATTAAGTACTTGACTTCAAATATCATGCCGGTCCTTTTAGGCAATCCACCTAAACTCCCCTAACTTTCTCACATGATCAAGTCAAGATAAGGACCATAATATGTTACTTTGCGTTGCCGAAAGAAAGAAACAGAAACGAACCCTTGTAGTTGACCTGCCAAATGGAAAGAATAGACAATTCGCAGTTGGTGTAAGTATTAGCTTAAATAAACTTTGTCTAGTTTTTATTATAATATCATGCCTCTTATTTGTCGTCTTATGCATAAGAAGGGTGGTTTGCCCGTAATGACTGGCGTTATCTTTTCACCGGCCAAGACCTCAAACTAAGGTATAGGTCTTTTTGGGTATTTGGTGGGGCTGGTTTCGGGTTTTCACTCGTGCAATTCTAATCAGCTATCTGATGTTCTATCCTACCTAACCTAAATCTTTATCATAAAACGCATAGCATTAGTAAGGCCCCTCCCATGTGGCTAGTTGAAAATACTCTTTATTCTGTTCCTGTCGTCTCAATTAAAAAATGTGCTATAAAATCAAATCTTTATCTGTATTTTGTCCTTAATAATTGGCTAGATTTTTGAAAACTGAATACCTCTGTTCTTAATGTACGCATATACCTGTTCTTACATTCCATGAAGCCGTGCAACATGAAGGAAGTCGTCATCGGGGACAATCTTGTTTATGTGTTCCAATACAGACACTAAGTATTAAAACATGTCCTGGAATTGGTTAACAGATTACTACTTCTTACTAGATGACTTTCTATGGCACGCCTGTTTTTGACCCAATTAGTCTCCATTATCAATGGTTATAAGCGACTTGTGCTTATTTAACTTAAATTTCTACACAAACAAATAAGCGTCCAAAAATTAACCTACAAGCTTGTTCTGAAAGGGCAGGTAATGTGTAAAAATGAGGTAGTGGTTGGGGAGATAACAAGAATTGCACGTGGATGCTTACCGAATATGTAATTTATTAATTTGGCAGGCCTTAGCTTAGTAATTATAATAATCTAATGAGGTCCCCCTTCTATCATATTACGATATATGATATCAGAATTAAATAAACCCTTTGAAGTATAGATAGGGTTGAATTGAATTTTCAATTTTCTGGGTACCGATCGATCACTGGTTTTTTTCTTGGACAGGTGTTGGAGGTAATGGTTGGAGAGGAAATTGAGGAAGAGAAATGGAAAATGCCGGAAGGGGAAGAAGATCAAGAGGAGTTTTGGGGATTTGAGGACCTGGAATGCGAATGTGGGAGCCCTTTCTCAACTTCTCCACATGATTCAACCTCTACCAGGAGCTCGTAGGGTATTTTCATGTACATTGATTTTGAGCTGTAAATACAAGTACTGCGTAAAATACTTATAAGGAGGAGATGTATATGAGTTGAAGTATTTTATAGGAGCCCCACTTTCTTTCCTTATCAGTCTTCATACAAACACCAGGAAATTTTGTGGTTGTGCACACTTCTTTCATGTTGGCCAGCTCATTGCAACAACACCATGATGTTCCGTCTATTTGAATGGTTCTCAACATGGAAAAGTTTGTGAAGCAAAAAACAAAAACAGAGACAAAAAAGTGGTCCTTTCAAGTTAATTTGGGACGCTATGAATGTTTTAATCTGTCGGTATAACTCGCTATATTATCGAATGGTGTGTGTATAAATAGTATTGGTTAAAAGGAGCTCTTTCATTTGGTATTTTCAATTTGCGAAGTCCTGTCAACTTATATTATTTCAAAATCAGCCGGTAAGATTTTATTATGGGTGCGAAGTCTCTTTTCAATTGGATAATTAGAGTGCTTAGGGAAAGTAAGATTGGTTAGTGTTGACTTTTCAAACGATTATTGAAAAATTTTGGCATTTATCCAATAATTTATTTGGAATTATTTGTCATGAGTTTTAAACAAAAATCACATTGTTGTTTTGGAACTAATAATTTTCTTTTCTTTTCTTTTCTTTTCTTTTATTGTTTATATAACAACCAATTATGCATGTTTTTAGATACTCAGCTTGTTCAATTGTCTTACAACATAGGCAATGCATTGTTTATATAACAACCAATTATGCATGTTTTTAGATACTCAGCTTGTTCAATTGTCTTACAACATAGGCAATGCAGATAAGCACTAGTTTATTTATTTTTGTGGACATGTTAATGTAATACAATTTTATAGAAAGAAAAATAAGCAAAGATTATAACGTGACATGATCTGTTACAGAAGAAAATGGTAAAGATATAAACATACAATTTGTTTAGAAAGTTAGATATTTGATTTAGGGATTAGTCAGTTTAAATTAGGATTTAATTTATGTTTTAAATTAAATAAGGTTTTCTTCTTTTTCAAGTTTACTTAAATGATAATCAACCTTATTTTTACCATAAAAATACTCTTCTCTCTTGACTAAATTTAATTAATGGTTTCTATCTATTTGCCTTTAGATGATATTAATTTAAATATTAAAATTAATATTTTGTTATATATTGCATAAACTATATTATATAAATATATATAATTGATTCATTCATTAAAAAAAGTTAATTTTTTTGAATTTGTATATTTTTATTTTTATTTTACTTGATTTAATATAAAAATAAAAAATTTAAAAATAATTTTAAAACTTAACTATTAAGAATCTAATTTTACTATTTTATTTAAAAATCTAATTTTAATATTTTTTAATTTTAAAAAGATATAAAACTTTTTTAATAGAATTGTAAAATTATATTCTTAATAAGTTAAATTTTCTAATTTTCTTAAAATTTTAATTTTTTATATTAAATCAAGTAACGTAAATATCAAAAACTTTAAAATATAAAAAATTAAGTTTTTTTTAATGAATGAATCAACTTGTTAATATTTTTTACTATAATGAGTAATTTAATCTTATATGATAAGAAATTTTATTTTAATTTTTATAAAAAAAATTTATATAATATATATAACAAAAAAATTAATTTTGATATTTTAAATTAATATCATCTGACGGCAAATAAATGGAAACCATTGGTCAACTTTAATTAAAGGAGTTGAGTGTTTTTTGAGGGTAAAAAAGTAATTAAATGTCATTTAAGTAAATTTGATGAGAGGTAAATCCTATGTTTCATATTGGAAGCTATTTTCGCAATAATTTAAATAAAAGGTTAGGGTATGAATAGTGATCATTGAGAATTTATCAATTATTTTAACTATAGGTTTGGTTTGAAAGAGTTTAATTCTGTGAGTGGTATTAGTTATCTGTACTAATTTATTTTTTTATTTAATTTATTATTGAATATCATTTTCTCATAATCATGATCATAACCCATTTTTTAATATGTGTAATTTCATTTTTATTATAAATGAGCTATCAATAATTTTAATAAAATTTTGAGAAATTTTAAAATTGACATGAACTTTATATAAATTAAATTATAAAACACAATATATGAACACGAATTGGGAATTTTAACGGGCAATATACTAATAATTAATTAGTTATCTTTTTAAGTTAATTAAATTGTGATAAGAAAAGAGAGCATTTGATGAAAATGATGAAATGGGTGTTCACCATTGCTAATGCAAATGCTAAAATTGATTGGTCGAGGATGATGCCACATCTTTCCATTTTCTACGTGCATGTGTTGAGTTTGCTCAGAGGCACATGTTTAAGCATTTACCAGGGAAGCGCAGGGAGCCCAATAGAGTTGTCATGCTGGGCATCAACTTCACCCCAAACCATCCATCATTTATAGTTTCAACGTTTCATATTATTTTTGAAAATTATTTCTTCGAAAACAACTAAAATTTTTTAATCTAAAAAACCCATTTCATAAACTGTTGTAAAAAATTGTTTGTGAATGATTTTCAAAACAACATACCTATTTTCAAAGAGCAAAAATAAGTTTTTCTTTGAAAATTTTTACTAATTACTGTTGATCAAAAATGAAAATGATTTTAAACCAGTGGAGTTTCATGGCTTTGGAGTGTTTTCTCTTAAAACAAATAATACAAAACGGAAAGCAATTCCAAATTGTTGCCTGTTTGCCATTCTTTTCAAAACATTTTGAAAATGTAAATGAATTTGGCAAATCGTACTTGAAAATTGCTTCCAGAAATTACTTCTCGAAAGCATGCTACTTTTTAAGAACAATTAACAGCTTTAGAACTAACTGAAAAAATATTCGACTAAAAAATAAAAATGACAAAAAAGTCGTGAAATTTTCAGAATTTTTAACATTTTCTGTTTTCAAAATAGCTAAAACTCAAAGCCAAAGTAATTCACGCATGCCAAACTAAATAAAACTAGCTCCCACCCCCAATCATTTGCTAAATTTGCTATTTGCACATATAAGGTCAAGGGAATAGGAAATTAATCATCTTCCAATCATTCTTCTAAATAAATTCCAAAATAGGTCACTCTCCGTTGAGCTGTTGTTTTGTCACATAAGCCCACTAATTAACATGAATCAACTTTACTACTTTTCAATATATATATGTGTGTGTCTATATATATATATATATATATATAGAGAGAGAGAGAGAGAGAGAGAGAGAGTATGTGTGTGTTCAATCAGTGCAAGTTCGGTACTGGCATGTGAGACAGGCACCAGCTGGCATCCCAGGGAGGGTGACATGGACACCCCAACCAACGGAAGTGAATGGAATTATGGGACTTTCAATTATTGTAAGCGAGATGTTTTCCAAAAACAAAAAAACAAAGAAGATATATAAATGAGATGGTTGCGTGGCTCTATTTTAGTTGGATTTTGATGGGAAGTGAAGATAATTTCAACCTTCAATGTTATGACAGAGGATTTTTATCTTCTTCTTCTTCTTCTTTTTAATTACATATAAAAATTTGATTTAACAATTAAAAAAATTTAAGTAATTTATAATAAAATAAAAAATAAAAAATTAAAAATAAAAAGTATTTTGAAAGGAAAGAACTCTAAATTCTTGTAGTTATAACGAAGGTCAAGATTTGAAAGGCATTAAATTAACGAGGAACTTTTTATAGTTATATTCGACAGAGATTCTGTACTTAGATTCATAAGTTTAATTGTACTTAAAAACTTCGCGGAAAAAAAAAGGGCTTGGAGGCAGAAGGTGTGGTAGTTGACGGGCACCAAACACGACCTTCATAAAGCCGTTGTTTTGAGTCGTTGAATTATCAGAACCAATGTTGTTAATATTGTAATATTTGTATTTTAAGAGAATAATAAGCATTAATTAATATAATATATTATACATATCCTAATTAATTTATTACTTGTTCAAATTCTGTTTATCAACCAGATCAATTCTTGTATAACTTAAGATTCTATCTCATCTCTCTCTCCTCTCTTTCATGTATATAGGAAAAATATAAATTAGTTGAACAGACAGGTGGGGGGGGGGGGGGGAGCATCTTAGCTAGGTTTTTTTTTTTTTTTAATTAACTACCAGGCCAAATTCTATTTGGTGGATACAAGGTTGTTTGTAATAGCCCTAATTTTGCTAAGTTAATCAAAAATTGAATTCATTTTGTATGGAGGGGTTTAATTGCACAAAATAGAAGTATCGGGGCTAAATTGTAAATCTTGAAGCTTATTATTGATTGAATTAAGAGAACTAGGGGTCTAAGTAGAAAATTGGGAAGATTTGGGACCTAATTGCAAGCTGTCAAGGGTCAAACTGAGAGAAAATAAAGAAGGATGACCAATTGGGAAGGTGCATGAGTTCAAAGGGCCAAATTAGAAATGCTAGGGGAGGAAATTCTAATGAATAGGAAACTAAGGGGCCAATTTGAGAGAAAACCAAAACCTTCAATCGGCCACCAACCGAAGGTTTTGGAAGCCAAATTTCAGTCTGATTGGATGTATCAACCACCTTTGATTGGTTATATATGTGCGAATAAGGCCATTGAAAGAAAACCCTCAATCAAATTTTAGTTTCTGTCTCAATTTATGCTTGATTTTTGTTTTGAAAAACTCGAGAGTTCTGCATGGGTGTTGCCAAAAAAATTTGCCATTTCTAGCTAGAGAATCCTCTGATCAAGGCCAAATAACTTCTCGCTAACCTCAGTTTTACATTTCCCACCCATCGATTGATCTAAGTGAGTTTAAATCTGCGTGATTTTGGCCTGAAATTGCTTAAGAACATTGTAGAAAAACCTGAGTCTATTTTTGGGTTGTCGAGTGAGGAAGATAGACCTGGAAAGGATCTGGGTCTGTCCACTTGGCTCGGCCAGTTTGGCTGAGCTGAACTAGGTTCAAGCCAGTTCAATCAAAATTAAATAGGGTTTGAGGGAGTTCTTAGGGGGTTCAGTTAGGCATTAGGAATTGTAAGTCAGTTCAATCTGGTTCTAGGAGATTAAGGTTTGATTTAGTTCAATTCTAGGAGATTTTGATCTAGTTTAATCTAATTTTGGGAGATTTTGGCCTAGTTTAGTTTGGTTTTGGAAGATTTTAGTCTAGTTCAATCATGTTTTGAGGGATCCTAGTCCAATTCAGTTGAGTCTAGGAGAGTTTGAGGCCGGTTCAATTCGTTTCAGAGTTGTTTGGGTCTGGTTCAATCCAATTTAGAGGTGTTTGAGTTTGGTTTAGTCCGATTATGAGGTGTTTGAGTCTGGCTCATAGTGTTTGAGGTTGGATCATAGTGGTTCAGGGGTATTTAAGGTTAGTTCAAGCTGTTTTAATGGTATTGGAACTTGATTTATGCTGGTCTAGTGGTGCTTAAAGCTGATTCAGGCCAGTTCAGAGATATTTGAGATTGTTTCATTTTGATTTAAGAGTTTTTACATAAGATTAGTGTAACAACCCAATTTTTAACTTTATTGGGTTCAAGGACTTAAGTGAGAAAATTGAAACTTTTGAAGGGTGAATCAAAATTTTCACAAGGACCTTGCTGTGAGAGACACAAAGTCCAGGGACCAAGCTTGCAATTTCTAGAAAATTTGTCAGGAACAATGGCCGAATGCTGTTCCTTGTCGATTCGGCCATGTTTTGTGATGATTCCAACCGACTTTTGAAACGTTATTGTGTGTATTTGAAGGGTCAACTGAACCCCTCATTCAATCGGGAGTTTTGAGCGAGGGAGATGAGGAATTTTGGAGGTTTTAGGTCGACCGGCGGGGGGGGGGGGGGGGGGGGGGGGTGGTGTGCGGGCGGCCAACGGCTTTTAGAGCTTTTGGGGAGCTTTTTGACTAGCTTTTCCACTGATTGAAAAGTTCGTGAGGCTTACCGAAAGGTGTTCTACAAGTTTCATATCTTGATTAGCGAGGTGAGGCCGTTTTCTTTCCATTTTTTCTGGATTTTTGGTTTCGAGTCTGTTCAGACCCAGACGGCTATTTTGAGTTGTTCTTCTGGGCGATAGGGACAAACTCGAATGAGGATCTAGGTTCGGGTGGGCCGGGCCCGGGTTGGGTCTGACCTGGGCCAAAGGGATTTGGCTAGACTGGGCTAGTTTGGGCCCAGTCCCAGGTGGGCTTGGTTCTTGGGCCAACCCACACATTAAAAAAAAAAAAAAAAAAGAGAGGAGGGTTTGACTGAATCAGCCAGTGGTTTGACTGGCCGGTTTAGTGGTCAATTGAGCTTGGATTTGGGAAGTTGGACCGGTTCTGGGTTCAGGGGGATGAGGGCTATCAAACCAAGTGGGTTCGGGAAATTTTGGGTGGCCGGTTCGAGTGTGAGCCAGCTGGTTTAGTGTGTTGTCATTCGAGCAATCGGTTCACTGGTTTTTATGCCGATTCTTGGGGAGTTTGGACTAGTTCCTGGTTCAACATGATGAAACCTAGTTAACTGTGTAGTTTGGTGATTTTTTGGTGGTTGGTTCAGGGTGAACCAAGCTTAGTTTGCGTGCTGGTGCTTAAAGTTAGGATTTTTGGCCCGGTTCAAGGCCTTCTTGGCAGGGTTAGACTGGTTCATAAGATTTTTGGGTCTTCTGATTCTAATTTTGAGGGTTTTGTGGCCATTTGAGTTGAGTTGGAGGTAGTTTTGAATCGGGCTAAGTTAATTCGGGGGTTTTGGAGGCTAGTTCACAGCGATTCAAGGGTTGTGGAGGTTGGTTCTATAAGGTTGAGGGTGGTTAAGTAGATTTGTCGAGTATTAGTGAGTCGCGTAGGTTCTGGTGCCAGGTTGTGTTGCCTCGAGATGCATGCTAGGGGGCCGATTTGGGATTTGAGTTCGATTTGAGACTACCGAGCCTGTTTCTTATGCCGATTTTCAACGTTGGTGATGGTTTTGTGTATTTTTGGTTATAGATACACCGATGGAGGCGCATCCGAGTCAACGAGTCGAGTAAGGGAGATCGGGAGTTCCTTTTTGTTCAACCCTTGTACTGTAGTGATGATACCCTCTCTATGCTTGTGTTTTTATACTGTAGTTTCCCGACATTATGATTATGTGGTTTAGAAACTATATTTTGACTATATTATACTCAAGATATGTGTTATGTGTTTTATGACTTTTAGTGAGTTATGTTGGTATGTGATATTGGCTTTTGAGATGTAAACTGTATATGAGTATGTATACCTGTTTTTGTGAGGTTGGTATGATGAGATGTGTTTTAGGGACGCCAAGTGGCTCAACTGGAGGATGGTGATATCGTAGCATCCAGTGCGAGGGTCCTAGGTCCAGTGTGAGGCGGCAGAGGCCATGGATGTGATATACACTAGTGTGATTCCTCTAATTGTCGAGATGGTGAGTTTCTCCGGTTGTGAGAAGACAAGATAGGGGTCTCGTGATGTGATGTGTCTGGCATAGCAGGCTCAGCGGGCGGACGGTGGACCATAGCATACGGGGAGTACCTTGGCCTAGTGATGAGATGAGTTGTGTGACTAAGGGCTCGCTGGTGAACGGTGTGCTACCGTAGTGTGCGAGGAGTACATTGACCCAGTGATGTGATATGAGAATTGGATACGGGATGGCAGGCTCAGCCAATGGACGGTGGACTGTAGTGTACAGGGAGTACTTTGGCCTGATGATGAGATGAGTTGTGTGGCTAAGGGCTCGGCCGGCGGATGGTGTGCTACCGTAGCATACGGGGAGTACACTGGCCTAGTGATGTGATATGAGGATTGGATACAGGATGGCAGGCTCAACCGACGGACGGTGGACCATAGCGTACGGAGAGTACCTTGGCCCGGTGATGAGATGAGTTATGTGGCTAAGGGTTTAGCCGATGGACGGTGTGCTACCGTAACGTGTGGGGAGTATACTGGCCCAGTGTTCCGATGTAATGATTGGTTGCCTTGATACCTCACATATATGTTTTGATTATTGCTTATTGTATATATGTGTATGTATGGTTTTGTACTTATGGCGTGATACATATCCCAACATGTATAGATTAAGTATCATTTATACTAACTGAGTTTCGCGACTCACATATTATCACCATTCTAGATTCGTTTGACTGTACTTGCCTTGATTAGCGTGCCAATGTGGGAGTCGGCAACAGCGGGTTTGATTGATGTACGGGTACTTCCCTTTTGTATCTGATCTTTACTGTATTCTAGAGTAATTTCCTTATACTCTCAGACAGGATCCGGGGTGGTTTTTAGATATTGTATTACTGCATTTAGTGTATGTTTTATATCTTCGAAGTTTGGATATTTTGTTGAGGCTTACTAGGATTGGTGGACCCTAGTGCCGATCACGGGCCTGGGTATCGAGGCGTGACAATTAGTCATGTTCTTGGTTCATTTTGGACCAGGTGTTGAGTAATGAACCTCAGGATGCGTGCTAGGGTTCTAAAATGAGGTTAATGCCCATTTTAAAGAATCATCTCCCTAATTGGGTTGAGTTTCAGTTTTAGTTTTAATTTTAAATTGTTTTGATTGTAAATGCGTCTAAGAAGGCATGCTACGAGCTTTGAGCTCGTTATTCAAAATTTTGGATTTTTAGCTCCCACTTGTATTATGAGTGATAATACTTACTCTATGCATGTATTTTGAATGTTAATCAGTTATTTCTTATGAAAATGAGTTTTATGAGATGAATAAGTTATTTAGTATGATGTGATTTATTGATTTAAATAATAAAATCTAGGACATGTATTTTGGAGTTGTTTTGAAATGTAGTGAGCCGATTTAAAATATGACATACTTTGCTTCGGATTTGAAACAAATATATATGTTATTGGTTTGAAAAATGTTTGAAATATACCTCTATTATATGTATTTTTTGAAAATTATATATTGGAAGTTATTTTGGTTTTAGTTATATAAGTTTCAAGTGAACATGATTAAGTTCTGGCACTATGTGCTTTATGTATATTCTGGTTATAGTTCTGGTTTTGGTTTAGTACGGGATCCTAATGTGATATGTGATATCTGATACATTTGGTATAATATGATCTGCCGTTGAGATGATATTCGGTTTTAGTATGTGATACCTCCGGTATGATATGCTTTGCTATTAAGATAATTTTCGGTTCTAGTATTGATACCTTCTACATGATATGTTTTATCGTTAAGATGATATTCAATTCTGATACTCTAACTTGATTTTGTGTATTGCGGGGCATATACTATGATTTCTGATAACATACTTAGTTACTTATTGTCTAAATTCTACATATATGATTTTGACACGTTTTACCATGTATGATCCAGGATGAGTAGAGTTTGTATTATTATTTATTAAATTTTATATTCATCTCTTTTCCAATATTTTTTAGATCATAGCATTGATTTGCCTTTCTGTACATAACACTGGGCGTATATGAGTTTTTTCTGATGAGTCTGATCTTGAGTATGAGCAATATTGTTTTTATCTATTTGTATTTTAAAAGTGCTTTATTTTGCTTCTTAGACAGGATCCTTTTGTTTGTATGTACTTTGGATGTTATATTGACTTTATTTAAATTACAATATTTTGTTCCATTTAAGATTTACTGAGTTGGTGATTTACCTTAGTACTAGTCATATGCTTAGTTTGGGGGCATGGCATTGTTTAACTCTCAATGGGCATTTATGTCAGTATAAAATTATAACATAAAATGAACTCCATAAGTTGAGATTTGTAAGAGAATATTATAGGAATATTTTAGACAAATTTTTCTTGTACTAGATTAATTTATTATGATGCACAAATTTTCTCTATTTCAATTGAGTTATACTGTCTATGTATTGTCTCATGCAGCTTGTGTGCATGTTCATAT